>PVJI01030941.1:0-13618 GCA_004026765.1 Micronycteris hirsuta
CAAGTGTGGATCATGTCTGTGGGATGGGAATTCTCTAATAGGAATTTGGCAAAGGTGTATCTTAAAAAATTCCGGCTTGCTGATCTCTTTCACCTGGTCGTGTCTGCCACCAGACCTGAATCAACATCCCAATGCCTTGCTATGAATAATCCTACCTATTCTGCTTAATCCCATGAATAATCAATCCTATGTAAATTGCTAATGCCCCTGATAAAAACCCTGGCTGGGCTAGCCACGGGGCTTTTTCCTGGGAATGGGAGGAATCAGCCACGTAGCCCCGGTACTTCTTTCCCCGCGTGTCACGGCACACGCACCGAGTCACGGCAACCACGGGTGTCGGCAGGCCCGACCTACCCCGTGTCAAATAGGTAGTAAAGCTGTCGCTCACAGTACTTGGGAAATAGATGGTGATTTGAGTGAACCTGCAGCTCTAGGGGGAAACATGTTAGAAAGATTTTTTACTGATAATTTGTCCTGTTTGGCTAGGTATTATGAGAAAGACATAAGATCAGGAGAGAACTGCCCAATTTGAAAGTAGAAATGAAAGCAAATGGAGAGATTTAGGAATTGGGGCTTTGCAAGCTTAAAAAAAAAAAAACAAACAAAAACTGCTTCTAGTCTCCAAATAGTAAAATATTAGTCAGAAAGCAATTTTAAGAAAAATGCCAATAAATTATTTCAAAGATTATATTACCTAACAGCAAGGATCAGATTAAGGGTATATCATTCAGCAAATCTTTTTCAACTTGATAAAATTACTCATGTCAAATAGTAAGGGTAAAATTTGCCCACAGAAGTAGGATAGTGAAAGAGAACTATGGACTGAAAATGCAAAGAAACATACTAGATGTGAGAAATTTGTCCCCAAAGAAACTGTAGGAAGGATCTTTCCCTTCTCTTCCCTCCCCTTCTTGAAGAATCTGGTCCTAAAGCCATTAGGTGGGAAGAGGAAGGTGGACTTCCATACCTGGTGCAGAGGTGGGGCAGCCACAGTAGCCCAGAAGAGGGTACTGGAGCCTGAACTGAATAAGAAATTGCATCTGTATAGGATGGCTGCCCAGGTCTGAGCCCAAGTGGCAGGGTGTCCACCTGGAGGAGAGAGTGTGAGGGTCAGACCCTCGAAAGGGTGAGGAGGGCATCCACACATAGAGGAGCTTCCTGGCCAGTGATGACAGAGCCTAAGGAGGCTGAAGAAAGAGTCTCCCTGGAGGAGTGGCCTGGTGTGTGGTATCAAAGGACACCGTGTGGGAAGCACGAAGCAGCATGGACAGTCAGACCCCACGTAGACTGACGAGATTATTCATAGTGCAGGAGAGGGCAGATCAGGCACAAGGCAGCATGGCAGGGCTGAGCTGGCACACGGAGGGTGGCTTGTCATGGGTTTTAGAGCCCAGAGTGAAGAGTGCATTCCCTCAGAGAGCTTTCCTAGTGTGGGCATTAGAGACCCAGCAGTGGGAGTGGGGTCTTTATGGAGTAGCAGCCTAGCATGGATGCCAGATCTGGAGTGGGCTGAGGAGCATCAAGCTGTCAGAGCCTGAGTCGGTGAGGAAGCCACTCAAGCAAAAAAAGCACAGCAGCAATGCATGATAAGCTCTTTGCTGGGGGATTGAGGAAATAAATATAATGGGTTTCTCATCATCAGAGAAGAGTACTTCAAATAAGCAAAGGGAGAAAACTAAAATGAGCCCTATGATGAATCAAAATGAACTTGTGGAGAGTTTATATATTTTTATTTGCATGTATTTTATATATAATATATATTTTATACAGTAAGTCTTCACTTAACTCTGTCAATAAGTTCTGAAAATTTAAGAAAAATGATGTATAACAAAATCAATTTTACCACAAGCTAATTGATAGAAACAAGAGTTGATTTCCTGTGGCATCTCATCACCATTATAACAACATGATTATGGTTATTTGAGGACCAGTTGTATAATATATATAATACGAGAGGGACCCCCCAAAACAGGAATGTAGTTATAAAAAATCGTGTATATATTCTTACACCTTTAAACTTCAGTCACCTTCAAAGTACTTTCCATTTCATGCAATACACCTATAGAGACTTTTTTTCCACTGCTCAAAACAGTTTTTGAACTCATTGATTTTGATGCCTTTTAGTGCTTCTGCCATTTCACCTCCTCCACATTGGCAAAGCATTTCCCTTTGAGAACTTTTTTCATTTGGGGAAACAAAAAAACGTCGCTCAGGGTGAGAACGGGTGAACAGAGAGGGTAGGGTATGGGGTTATGCTGTTTTTGGTTAAAAACTGCTGAACACTGAGCACAGTGTGGGCAGATGCACTTGAAAATCACCCCTCATGAATTGGGCAAATGTATTGAAAGAGTCTTCAAAAAAAAATCACCAAAGCTGAATGTAGCCTCTCACAACAATGCCAGCTGGTGCCCTGATACAGATGGGTTCCAAATCACTCACCTCATGGGGCAAGCCTGTACTACAGGAGACCTGCCCTCCACAATTTAATTTTGGTTTTGGGGGGTCCCCCTTATATATTATATATAAATAGTATAGTCAATAATATTGTTGTAAATGGTGTCAGTTGGGTACTGGAAATATCAGGAGGAACACTTTTTTAATTATGTGACTGTCTAACCACTATGCCATGCATGTGAAACTAATTAATACAAAATAATATTGAATGTAAACTGTAATTGAAAAAATTTTAAATTAAAAATAAAATATATAGATATGAATATATATATGTATACACAAGGTCTGTCTGGAAAATCTAGCCATTGTCAATATAACAGCAATGGTTTGCATTAATGCAACCAGGCAGCCAAGGAGAGTGGACTGGAATGCACATGTGTGAACAATGATGACTTCGCTGTGCTAGTTGGTGGGAGTGGTAGATGCCATTGAGTGAGCATGTGTACTGTGTGGTCATCACATTCAAAATGACTGAGCAGGTAGAGCAACACTTGTGCATCAAATTTTAAATTAAGCTTGAACATTCCTCCATGGAAACTATTTGGATGATTCAGAAAAATTGTCAGAATGATGCAGTGAGTTCAGCACAAACAAGAGTGTGAAACAAATGCTTCAAAGATGGGTGAGAATCTGTTGAAAGTGATCCACGTTCTGGAAGGCTTGCAACAAGCAGAACACCTGAGAATGCTGAACATGACTCAGCCCTCCTACAGTCCAGCTTTGGCACCCTGCAACTTCTGGCTTTTCCCAAAACTAAACTCACCTTTGAAAGGGAAGAGATTTTAGACCGTCAATGAGATTTAGGAAAATACGATGGGGCAGCTGATGGCGACTGGGAGAACTATGAGATCCCAAGGTGCCTTCTTTGAAGGGGACGAAGGTGTCATTGTCCTATGTACAATCTTCCTTGTATCTTCTTCAATAAATGTCACTATTTTTCATAGTACATGGCTGGATACTTTTTGGACAGGCCTCATACAAGCACAGAATCTCTAATTCTGTCCTCTGAGAGAACCTAGGAAAATGGCACCCTAATACCAATGTGTATAATAGTGCCTAGATCATGGCTTCAAAATGCCCATTCTCAACCAAAGGACACTGGGCTCCTTGGAGAAATGGCTGGTTCCAGAGCGGTGACAGGAAAAGTATAAAATGATCTTGGAATTTCTTGTTCTAGAATACAAAAAAATAGCTCCAAAGATATAAAGACATGACATACAGGCATATACCTGTCTGAAGAGACACTCACTGGTCAACTCTAGGACAATTTGATGATCAAAATAAATAATGATGCTAATGGATTATAATCCATTAAATAAAACAGAAAATGTATTTATTAAAAATAAAAGTTAATAAATGAATAAATTGAAAGTTAGATGACAAGTGGGGGTATATACATAGTTACAAAGTTCTTTACCAAAATAGTTTTTAGTTAGAAACAGAAAAAGAATAACTTTGCAGAGCAGAAACATTACAGACATCATCTCACTGAAGTGATCAAAGTAAAAAAATGAAATTTTGTATCATCTAATGGCATACAATAAGAACATAGCACTGTCTCTGTGGTATTCCTGACAAAATGTAACACTTGAATCTGCTAATGAAGAAACATGAAACAAGTGCAAATTGACAGATATAGTGCAAAGTAATTGGTCTGTAATCTTTGAAAGTGTCAAGGTAATGAAAGTCAAGGAAAGACCGAGGAACTGGGCCACAGTAAGGGAAACTAAGAAGATAGGGCAGTGAAAAGCAACTCATGATTCTTTTTTTTTTCTGTTTTAAGTACTTTTAAAAATATATATTTTATTGATTATGCTGTTACAGTTGTCCCATTTCCCCCTTTTATTCCCCTCTGCCCTGCACACCACATCCCACCCACATTCTCCTGCCCCCGCAACCCCACAGGTGTTTTCAGTCAGAGGTTTTGAGGCTTTATTTACCGCAGCTGGAACCCTGGGTTGCATGGTCTGTCTGGTTCTCAGTTGTTCCCCCCATATATCTGCACGCAGATGTGGGACCATCCACTCTGCCAGCCACTGCCTTGCCCGCCCTGGTCCCCCAGCCACTGCCTTGCCACGAGTCCTCTTGGTTCTGACTGCCTGACTCCACCCCTCCTACTGGTCTGGAGGAATGTTTCTTCTTTAATTCTTTGGTTGTTGGATTCAATTTTCTGTGAGTTCTGGTTGTTTTTTGTTTTTAAATTTGTTGTCCTTTTCTTGGTTGTGTGAGGAGGCGCAATGTGTCTACCTATGCCTCCATCTTGGCTGGAAGTTGCAACTCACAATTTTGAACCGATTTTTTTTAATTGAGTTTATTGGGGTGACATTGGTTCACAAAACCATACAGGTTTCAAGTGTACAACTCTCAATAATAACATCATCTGCACATTGCATCATGCACCCACTGCCCCAAGTAAAGTCTCTTTCCATCCTCTTTCCCCCCACCCTTTTGCCCACCTCCACCTACCCTTCACCCCACTTTCCCTCTGGCTATCAGTGTCTATGTATTAAATGTATATATGCTTAATCCCTTCCCCTTCTCTCATCCAGTCCCCCAACCCTCTCCCCTCTGACAGCTGTCAGTCTGTTCCATGTATCCAGGCCTCTGGTTCTATTTTGTCAGTTTGTCAGTCTTCTCAATCATCTCTGGTCTTGATAACAATCCTTATGTCATTTACCTCTCTGGATTTGGCATACTGGATTTCTTACAATATCTGATTCCTACAAGGTGCTTAAAGACTTTTTGTTTGTTTTGTTTTGTTTTCAGTTTATTTGATATCCTTGACAGAAATCCTGGCTCAAGTGACAGAGATAAAGTTATCATGATACCACACCTGTAACTAGGAATATATATATATATATATATATTTGATTATGCTATGACAATTGTCCAATTTTCCCCCCTTTATTCCCCTCTACCCACCCCCCTACCCACATTCCCTCTGTTTAGTTTGTATCCATGGGTCATACATATAAGCCCTTTGGCTTCTACATTTCCTATACTATTCTTAACCCCCCCTGTCTATTTTCTACCTACCATTTATGCTACTTATTCTCTGTACTTTTCCCCCCTCTCCCCCCTCCCCTGTTGATAACCCTCCATGTGATCTCCATTTCTGTGGTTCTGTTCCTGTTCTAGTTGTTTGCTTAGTTTGCTTTAGCTTTTGTTTTAGGTGTGCTTGTTAACAACTGTGAGTTTGCTGTCATTTTATTGTTCACCTTCTTTATCTTCTTTTTCTTGGATAAATCCCTTTAAGATTTCATATAATAAGGGCAGGGTGATGATGAACTCCTTGAATTTGACCTTGTCTGAGAAGCACTTTATCTGCCCTTCCATTCTAAATGAAAGTTTTTCTGGATAGAGTAGTCTTCGATGTAGGTCCTTGCCTTTCATGACTTTGAATACTCTTTCCAGCCCCTTCTTGCCTGTAGGGTTTCTTTTGAGAAATCAACTGGTAGCCTTATGGGCACTCCTTTGTAGGTAACTGTCTCCTTTTCTCTTGCTGCTTCTAAGATTCTCTCCTTGTTTTTAATCTTGGGTAATGTCATTATGATGTGCCTTGGTGTGTTCTTCTTTGGGTCCAACTTCTTTGGACTCTCTGAACTTCCTGGACTTCCTGCAAGTCTATTTCCTTTGCCAGATTGGGGAAGCTCTCCTCCATTATATGCTCAAATAAGTTTGCAATGTGTTGCTCTTCCTCTTTTCCTTCTGGCACCCCTATGATTCACATGGATTTGGAATGTTTCAAGTTGTCCTGGAGGTTCCTAAGCCTCTCCTCATTTTTTTTAAAATTCTTGTTTCTTCATTCTTTTCTGGTTGAATGCTTCTGTCTTCCTTCTGGTCCACACCATTGATTTGAGTCCCAGTTTCCTTCCCATCACTATTGGTTCCCTGTACATTTTCCTTTATTTCACTTAGTGTAGCCTTCATTTTTTTCATCTAATTTGCAACCAAATTCAACCAATTCTGTAAGCATCCTGATTACCAGTGTTTTGAACTGTGCATCTGATAGGTTGGCTATCTCTTCATCACTTAGTTGCATTTTTTCTGGAGCTTTGATCTGTTCCTTCATTTGGGCCATTTTTTTTCTTAGCACGCCTGTTTTGTATAAGGGGCAGAGCCTTAGGTGTTCACCAGGGTTGGGCAACCCACCCTGCTTGCGACAATGTCTGTGGAGAAGGGATCCGAGAGGGAACAATGCTGCTTGCTCAGCTCTCAGCCAGTTTTCAGTCATTTCCCCCACTTCCCACAATCAAATTGGGCCCTTTTCGTGCTGATTCCTGGGTGGGTGGGCTTGTGTATGTTCTAGGACCCTGTGGGTCTCTCCAATGAACTCTTCTGTGAGGCTGGAAGTCACTGCCACCTCAACCCCCACAGGTGTTTTCAATTGGTGGTTTGAGGCTTTATTTCCCCATGCTGGAACTCTGGGCTTTGAGGTCTGTTTTGCTCCCAAGCTGTTCCTTTGTCCTCATGTCAATGTGGGACCGCCCAGTCCACTAGTGGCAGCCTTGCCATTCAGCCAGCCGTGAACCCTCTCTGCCCGGCTGCCTGGATCCGCCCTCTCCTAGCGGTCTGGATGAATGTGACTTCTTTAACTCCTTGGTTGCTGGACTTCCATACAGTTTGATTTTCTGTAAGTTCTGGTTGTTTTTTGTTTTTAAATTGTTGTGGTCCTTTTTTTGGTTGTGCAAGGAGGCACAGTGTGTCTATCTACGCCTTTATCTTGGCTGGAGGTCAGGAATACTTCTTAATGAGGGCCAACACCCCACTACTGAGGGTACAACCCAAATGATTTCATATAATTGTTGCCAAAATTATATGAAATCATTTGTAGTAGAAATTCCCCAAATACAGATTTTAGTCAAATACCCAATGGTCAGATGTTAAAATCAATATTCAGTTAAAACCAAGCCAAAGCTAAAAAGAGCCAATGTAGAAGAAAGTTATAGGGTTTAGAATATATTGTTTGTGTGTATACAAAATTTATTATTTATATTATATCAAAAATATTATTAATATGATCACAATTTTATCACTAAACTTTTAGAAGTGAAATTTCAAGCTTACCATTTGAATGTTGGGGCAGTACTTGCTTAGCACTGTGAGCTCAGCAGCTCCAATTGTTCCTAAGAGCATATGTGTGAGATTAAATAACTTGTTAAAGTTCACAAAAGAACAAGAAATTTGGGGCACCTAATTTTTCTCCAGCATGCACCTAGTTTTCCTCTGGTATGCTACTCTAGTATTTCTTATTATATCTAGTTTTTATATGTGATTTTAGAGTTTTCCTTTCTCATAAAATTTGTAGGTCACAAAGTTGACAGCCTTACCTCATTCTTACAAGACAAACAATTCCCCAAAAAATTTTTCTTGAGAGAATCATGACCTAAATAAAATTACAAAACTAAAATTTAAATATAGCTCTTAAAGTTTATTTTGTTTAATATATACCCAATAATTTCATGAACAGTAGAACTAAGGCATAATCATATTTTTATTATTCTGCTTTGTATTGTTTAAATTCTTGTAAGTATATATGTGCTCAGAAAGATAATTTAATGAATTTATCCAGCTAAGACAACCTTCCTTAAGTTTTGTATTAACTGCTAACCTATATCCTTGTTTATTTAAAGATTCTGAATTGCCCTAGCTGGTGTGGCTCAGTGGATTGAGTGCCAGCCTGCAAATCAATGGGTTGCTGGTTTGACCCCCAGTCAGGGCACATGCCTGGGTTGCAGGGCCAGGTCCCTAGAAGGGGGTGCGTGAGAGGCAACCACACATTGATGTTTCTCTCCCTTTATTTTCCCTTCCCTTCCCCTCTCTAAAAATAAGTAAATGAAATCTTTTTTAAAAGATTCTGGATTATTTTTAAATGAAAATAAACAGCTTCATAATAATTATTATTTTATTTTATAATGAATAATTATTATGCCCTCATTATTTTAATGGATTGGGAATGTTCATAGGGATTTTTACTCAAACTTACGTCTAGAATGCTCACTCAAACTTAAAGATATCAACAATAAATCTGAATAATATATCATATTTGTGGTACGTATGTTGCTAAACTGGTTAGACATAATAGTATCACAGGATAATGTTGTTATTGACCATGGACAAGTTCAAGGTGCCAAAAGTTTTGTTTAGACATGTATGACATCCAAAGGCTACTCCAACATCCAAAGGCTAAGATTAATCATAAAGCCATTGAAGAGCGTACTTATTGGCCAATTCCTAAGGAAAACCCAAACTTTGCTGTATCTCTAGCACGTTCAAACAATGCCTCAAAGACAGAATCTCTGCTAGCTGGAATGTACAGGAAGATAAATGCCAAATATCGCATTCACAGCAGGCACAATTTAACAAGCAAAGCATCCTGTTCTCTAAGCGAATCAGTTCACGTGTATGGGATCAATCTGGGTAAGCAAAGGGCTCCAGGGACAAGTAGGAAAGCAAAATCCTTAGATACAAAAAAAAAAAAAGAATGGAGAAACAAACTTCCTAGCTTTGGTAAAGAAGACTTAACACTAACTAAATAGAAAGCTCATCTAAAATGTTTAACCAAAAAGAAAATGAAAAGGAATGGGAAAGAGATGATGAGGCAAAGGTCTGGACCATCTTCCCACCTCTGCTATTTACTGACTGTTCCACTTTAATCAAGACACCTGAACCTGAGTTTTCCCATCTATAAAATGTAGGTAAAAGTACCTACATTATCAAATTGATAAACCAGAGGAAAGTTGACAGTTTCATAAGTTCAAAAGCTCTACATAAAATAGATTTTAAAAATCAAATAAGCTCTTCATTAATAAATCTTATTCTATTCTGATGACTCCCTCACCTCTCCAGTTTGCTTGATACTATTTTGATTATGCTTGCCTTATCTGCTACATTATATAAAGCAATATTAATTAATACTACCATAATTCCCTTCGCAGATAAGGAAACTGATGCGCAGCGCTAAGAACCAGAGCTAAGATTACATAGCTAAGAACAGCCATAACACACAGTTTACACACCAACTAGGCTGAATCTATGCTTGGGGCACACTTTGCTAAGCAAATGTCTCTTGTGCAAAAACATCAGGCCTTTCCTGATAACCCCTTGAAGTCAACATTAAGTCTTCATTCTATAAAGATGTTTCCAAAATTTAAAAAAATAATAAAGTTTGGTTAAATACTTAAAATGAAGGCCTCCTGCCCTGGCTGGGTGGTTCAGCTGTTTGGAGCATCATTCCATATACCAAAATCTTGCAGGTTTAATACCCGGTCAGGGCACAAACCTAGGTTGTGAGTTCAATCCCCGATTGGGGTGCATAAGGGAGGCCAGATCAAGGTTTCTCTTTCACATTGATGTTCCTTGCGCTCTCTCTCTCACTCTCTCTCTCTCTGCCTCTCTCAAATCAATAAACTTATCCTTGAGTGAGGATTAAAAAAATGAAGGCCTGCTGCCTAAAATATTTTTTATTTAAAGTGCTTGAATATTCATTGCAAAAACCAGGGCTTCCCGTAAGACCAAGTAGATGATCCAAATGTGCTAAAACTCAGTCTTGAAACCCCCAAATAAAACCAGCTGTATTGGGTTCACAGTCAACACCAGAGTGAGTTGACTGACCTAAGACGACAAAGGAGGCCTGTTAGAATTGGTCAGATCCACATAAATTTCAGAGATAACACTCTGTCACTTGGAGCTATGTTTCGGACCAACCAGAGGGATGACCAATCCAAGCAAGCATCTGATGCTTATATTAAACATGGGAGGGCACAGGCCTAAGACTCTTTTTTTTAAATGACAGTATCAGGTGTGCACACCACTGGACGTGACAACTGATATAGAGGGAGCAGCCACATTCATTGTCGCTGAAGGGGCACATCTCATTTGGACTTGTTCCTAAGAATGATCAAGTGTGCTTTGATTTTCCTTTGACTCCACCACTACAGCTGAAACAGACAGAAGCTGGTGTCACAGATGGGAACACATTCAAACCTGAGCTTCATATAATTGGCCCAAGTCCTGGCTAGGACATATTCCAAGTGCTGTAGATCCCTAGCAAGAAATGGACAAGAATAATGGTATCAAAGGAACCAGAGAAACAGAGTCAGAAGGAATATGTTGGCAGCTCTAGAGACTTCTCATTCTTGTCTATGAAGGCAGCTTATTTAGTGGTAAGGCCTTAGTCACAGAGTCTGCCAAATTCTGAGATTTAGTGCAGGAAGTCATTTGGATAACACACTTGAACCATGTTTTACGATCCAGTTTCCATTAGTAAAAAATAATAATAATATAGAGAGATTTACTTTTTCTTTCTTCCATCCCCATCCTGAAGTGATACACTTAACAGCAAGCTAGTTAAGTGTATCTACCCTACAGAATCAAACTTCCCCATAATTTAAATGGAGGGACTCTGAGAATTGGGAAGTCAATTGTTGTTTCATAAGCCATGCCCTGCAATCCAGCTTATACCAGTAAAATAGCCAATCTTTTTATTTCCATCCTTGTCACTATTTTGTTTCTTTCAGTGGGCTTAGAATTCAAGACAGGAAGCTAGAGGAGTAATTATTAGAGCCCCTCAAACCCCATACATGTGTCCAAGATTCACTGCTCAACAGGTGTATGTTGAATCTGGGATTCATTCCATCTAAGTTTCTGTTTTTTCATCCATAAAATGGGGATAATAATAGAAATTACATTAAAGATTATTTGGCAGGATGATATGATATAACCCAAGAAAATTGTTTAATAGTATGACTGGCACAAAATAGGCTCAAGAAATTTTGCCTATTGTATTTATAATTTAATATTTTAAAGTTATTTCTATACTTATAATTTTTATCTTTTCTGCAGAAGCATATTGCTCTGTCTCTTTTGAAACTCAGTATTGATATCAACTAATGACCCAGACCCATCTCAACCTAATCCATGTGGAAAGGAATTTGAGGCATTAGCTGATATTGGTGGAGATGGGTTTGGGCATTAATGATGTCAGCGGCGATGGGATTGGGGTGTCACTGATATTAGTAGAAATGAGTTTGAGGCATTAGTTGACATCAGTGCTGAAAGAACTATTCTAAAAGAAAAACACAGCACTAAAATTCTGGGGCAAAGATCGAAATTGGACTATTGTCAGAACATAGAAAATAAGAGAAATCCAATTGTATGAAGGAAGAAACATGTTTTACAATGTGTGTGTGTGTGTTCTAGGATAAAGTACAAGAGTCAAGTAAATCAATACCTTGCAAATTGCTACTACTCAGAGGTTGGCGGGTTATCACTTCCAGAGAAAGAAGGGAATAAGCAGGTTTTAGAAGCACGCTTCCCAGGAACACCACAAACAGGCACAGATGGTGCACACATAGGACTGCTTAGCTGAAAATCAAAGAGATAGAGACAGATATTTGTAACAAAGGTCTATAGGACAAAGCACTATGGTTACTTTCCTGTTGTAGGTGAGCACCCCAAATAGCTCCTGCAAGCTGAAGCTGGAGTTTTTGCATACTGTCAGAGGAGAGCAAATGGCACCTAGGTGATGATGAAGATGATGATATACTGACTGATAACACAGCCCCCATGGTTACTGGTTCGTAAGTGTCAAGCTAAGCAATAAGCATTCATTATCTCATTTTATCTTCACAACAATCCTATGAAATGGATACAGTTTTAACTCCTCCATTTTTCTGATGATGAAACTGTGGTCAGAGAAGTTAAATGTTTCCCTACATTCACATAGTTAGAAATTTGTAAATTTGGGGTGCAAACCTGGCTTATCATAGAGGAAGGAAAACTGTCACATTAGAAATAAGAAATTCATCTGTAAAAGTACAGTGGCAGAAGGAAACCACTAAGAAGTAGATTTTGAAAGATTCCAACAGCAGAGATAAAAAAGAAATGGTGTTATGCTCTTAGAAATATAGATGAGAGACTTCTGCCAAGATGGAGGCATAGGTGGACACACTGTGCCGCCACTCACAACCAGAGTTTAAACAATGAAATCAGTAGCAAAAAATAAACAACCAGAATGGACAGAATCAAATTGAAGGGAAGTCCGACACCCAGGAAGTTGGAGAGGACGTACATCCAGGCCCGTAAGCGGGGCAGAACTGGAGTGAGAAGCGGAGTGAGAGGCTGTTTGCCTGGAGGGACTCATGCAAGGAGCGCCTGGCCAAAGCGCGGCCACGAGAAACAAGTGAAGCCCACAGCTGGCGTAACTGGAGAGGCCAGTGGGAACCAGCAGGGCCAAGACTGGTGGAAAAGGCGGTGGGGAACTAGGGAGCAGAGGGTGATAGAGAGCGGGGGTGAATGGAGCAGACACCATTGCTCCCTCCCAGACCCCGCCCCCAGAGGAAATGTCACAGTAAAGCGACACAGGTTGCTGGGCACTGGCAAACACCTAAGACTCCGACAGGTGTGCCAAGATAAAAAGAATGAAAATGGCCAAAATGAAAGATCAGAACAAATTACAACTAATGGACGATGACGTAGCCAAATTATCAGATGCTCAGTTTAAAACACTGGTAATCAGGATGCTCACAAAACTGGAAGAAAGGTGGATGCAAATAAATGAATAAATGAAGAATACTCTAAAGATAATGAGGGAACATATACAGGGAACCAATAGGGAAAAAAAGGAAGCTGGGACTCAAACCATTAGGGTGGACCAGAAGGAAAAAACAAGAATTCAAAAAAATGAGGAGGGACTCAGGAACCTCCGAGACATTTGTAAACGACCCAACATCCAGATCATAGGGCTGCCAGAAGGACAAGAGGAACACCAAGAAATCAAACGTATTTTTGAACAGATAGTGAATGAGAACTTCCCAAATCTGGCAAAGGATATAGACTTCCAGGAAGTCCAAGAAGCTCAGAGAACCCCAAAGAAGCGGGACCCAAAGAGGAACACACCAAGGCACATCATAATAACATTACCCAAGATTAAGAATAAGGAGAGAATCTTACAAGCAGCAAGAGAAAAGGAGACAGTTACCTACAAAGGAATTCCCATAAGACTGTCAGCAGATTTCTCAAAGGAGACCTTCCAAGCAAGAAGGGGCTGGAGAGAAATATTTCAAATCATGAAAAGCAAGGACCTACAACCAAGAATACTCTATCCAGCAAAACTGTCATTTAGAATGGAAGGGCAGATAAAGTGCTTCTCAGATAAGGTCAA
>PVJI01030942.1:0-13612 GCA_004026765.1 Micronycteris hirsuta
CCCTGTTCGGTGTCCCAGGCCGCACTCGGCCAGGGATTCGCTGACTGCAAGCTGTTTCCGATACTTCTGGTATGGGCTGGGAAAGGCCTCGGACCCGGCTACAAACAGGCTCCAATTCCCCTTGGTGGCAGCGCCAGCCTCCTCGGGCCAAGGAACGGCCTTGCTCTCCCTCCGTGATACAGACAGGCCGAGTTCCCTGAGGCCACTAAGATTCTAATAGAAGACTCTTTCAAATTTCTTTTGGAGAGTGAGGACCTGGCTCCAGTGTTTTGGTAATCCAGAGAACCCAGGGAAGGAAGCGTGCTGAGTATATGTCAGCACCCTTTATGCTCATGCTCATATTTTCTTCAATTTGAGAGGTATGGTGCCCAGTTTGCCTATAATGACACTCAGTTATTATTTACCCTTTTAAACTTTTTCATCCACAGAATAAACGTCCAATTATTTTTGCAAAGTTGGGGAGGAGAAATCATCTTGTTGAGGAAAGAGGAGAAAGGGATTTGATTATGAGTGATTCTTGAACAGGTTTCAGCTAATCCTTTCTTAGTGTAGCCCTCTAGTCCTTCACCCCATGTCCAGGGTTGCCTAGTGACTTTCAGGGTCTGTGTGAAAAATTAAGTTGGTGCTGAGGGACAAATCCATTGTTCCTTTATGGATTTATGATTTCTTGTATATATTAGGTATTTTCAGTCATTCATGTGCTTTCCAGCTTCTACAATTGTGATGCTATTTTTTTCTTCTTTTACTTGTGTGGGTTAATGACCTAAAAAATTCACATTATAGTTGTCTTGGTAGAATTTGATTAGGTAACAAAATAGCTATGTTTGGGCAGTCAACTATTTTTACTTTATTTTTACTCACCTTCAGCTTTTTAAAAATATATTGAGAAGATTTTACTAACTACATTACAATGTCTGCCACAAAGTTAATACTCAATAATACACATTTGCTAAATAAACTAATACATGAAGAGTAAATGAATAAAGAAAACTTGACTGTCTTTCTCGTGATATTGATAGTAAATAAAATAGTAAATAGAAGCATTTGGGAACATATGTGGAATATTTGCCACTTGCAATTGAAGGTTAAAATTTGAAAGAACACATATTTATGAGTAGTGAACAGATGGTTGTGCATATGAAGTTAAGAAGGAGATTTTAAAATTCTCATTGTCAAAGACATTAGATCTTACAGTACTCAGAATGCATCGTTAGCAAAACAATCTTATCTGATCAAAATAATTTAAACTGAAATAGCAGAGGAGGGAATTCTCAACAAAACACAAACTAGATTTTGTAAAAGAAGAATGTTATGTAATATAAATAATCATTGTAGAAAGGATGTGCAGGAAATACATGTAGAGATATAAAGATATTGATATATAAAGCTGCAGTATCTGATTACCAAAACTGTGCAAATTTAGTAAGGATCTGATGAATTCTCATGGTCACATGAGAAATTCAGTGGAATAGGACTTGTAATCATAATAAGGCTTTTGCTTTTAAGAAATGATTCTATTCAAAGGAGTTGAATGTTGGGAAGTTTGTAGATGCAAAGTAATCCACAAATCCAGCAGGGACAATAGTACTCACTGAATACCCCATCTATATTCCAATTATTGCAGTTAGGCAGACTATATGCCCGGTTCTAGGCAATAGATTGTGGGCAGAACTGACATGTAACATTTTTGAGAGAACACTGAAGTTACACACGTGGTTTTCTAGTTGGCACACGTTGAATCATGATATTCTAGATAGTAGAGATCCTGTGACCCTGGGACGTTGCATGACTACGTGGAACGGAAGACTTTCCCCCTACCAAGCCCAGTAGAGCATATATCATGAGCAAGAAATAAACCTCCTGTGTTGTTGTTTTTGAGCAATTTATGTTATGGATAGTTTACTACTGTAACATAACCACCTAAACAAGAGAAATACATTAGTGAACTTAGTGATGATTAACAGAGGGATGGAAAGCACAGTTTAGGAAAATTTTAGCAAAGAAGGAAGATATACATGTTAAATGAGAAAATCTTTTCCACACCTTAGGTGGAAATTTTATTCAATTAAATCAGAAAAAAATATCCATTTTTATTTGCCTGGCTGAGAAGTCAAGAGTTTGAAGATCTTGTCTGCATTATCAATGGGCAATTACTAATGTATAGCCAGAGCATGGAATACTATTATTGGCACACAGAGATCATTTTACAAAATAATTGGAAGTATATGTACAGTCAGCTATGTGAACTTGAAGAAATAAGTTAGGAACTTCACAGAAATAATAAACATCACACCATGGATTAAAATAATAAGAGATAAACAGAAGATATGCAAATGTTTTTTAAACATTAAAAGGTCTTAAAAATAATAAAAGGAAAGCCAGCAGCCAAAAATACTACCATAACTATATAGATTACTATTCTATCAGTTCATATTTTTAAAAGAAAAAACAAGAAAAATATAAGCAAATAAAGAACACTGACCTAAACCTCTGAGGATATCGACAAAGAGTGTAGACTGAGAAGGGCCAATGGTACCAGAAACAGAGAATGTGTTTAATTTTTTTTATTACAGAAAAGAGAGACACACAATTGAGGCAATATTTACAGAAAACAAAATTGTGGAGCTCGGATTTATTTTGCTGCACCAAAGAAGATGGTCTGGAAATTGATAGCCATCGAACATCTTGCTTTCATGAGAAAAATATGAGAGATAGGTGAGAGTATATAAAGAGGCTTCCTACCTGTAAAGTTTAATTTCATCATATGCAACAGGCTTATATAAACTAAGTCATAGAATAATGTAAGAAATACATATATGTCTATATTTATATCTGTGTCTTGCTCTCATTTCATGGAATAGTTGTTGGAAGTATTAGAGAAATTGTGGAGAAGGGGAATAGAACCAAAAAATGAATATAGGCTACAGATAGCAGTTTTCAAAATATATGAATTCTGAGAATTATAAGCTAAGCATAATGAGCATCTCCAGAAAATCTTTTAGAAAATGGACTATTAATCAAAAGTCCTGGAATAATTATAAAGGATTATTAGAGGTACTAGGAACCAGCATTAATTCAATAATAGCAAGTCTTGCTGAACTAATTTTACTTATTTACTTGGATTATATTTCTGAGTTTTAGAAAAAATTTAATATATTCTCCTAAAATATATATAATGGCACCACTGGAAGACCAAAAAAAAAAAAAAAAAAGGATGACTAGATGGCGTCACATGGATTCTGACCACTATGCTAAATACTAGTTAGTGAGAGTGATGGGTAGTCTGTTTTCTCACTGTTCTCCAGTTGGTCCATTTAAAATTTTTATCATGATACTGATGAAGCATAAAAATATACCTGTTGAATTTCAGAATGACACAGTTCAAAAATCATGTTAATTGCTCTGAAATGCTAAATTCTTTTTTAAAAACTTTTTAAAGAATATTTTATTTCTTTATTTTTAGAGAGAGGGGAAGGGAGGAAGAGAGGGAGAGAAACATCAATGTGTGGCTGCTTCTCGCGTGACCCCTACTGGGGGCCTGGCCTGCAACCCAGGCATGTGCCCTGACCGGGAATCAAACCAGCGACCCTTTGGTTCCCGGGCCAGTGCTCAATCTACTGAGCCATGCCAGCCAGATGTGAAATACTGAATTCTTTATTGGAATAATTGGAAATTACTAGAGAAAGAACACAGAAAAATCCAAGGATTTTCAGATGACTCAAACTCCAATTTGCAAAATAGAAACATAGTAAGCATAGGAAGAGGATTTGATTTTCGCTCTATGTAATCTGAAGTAGCTGTCATTCATCCAACGACTATTTGTTAACTGCCTACTATGTTCCCAGGGACTCTGTGCACTGAAAATCTGTCAAATGATAAATGAGAGGTCTTAAGCCTGGAGGGAGTAACCTATAAAAATTTAAAATATTTCAGGGTCTGTGGTTCAGAAGTGAGATTATAACTTTTACTTTAGTTCTGAGAGATAAGAACCAGTGATCAAAGGCGCAAGATGCATTTGATACAAAGAGATACTTTCTATTCATTGAAACTGTTCATCAACAGAGTGCGATGCGTGGTGTGGTTTGGGCTCCACCTCTTTAGGTTCTTGTCTGGTGTGGATGTCAGTCTGATGTAGAAAATGCTGCTTGAATTTTTCAAAAGACAACCTTTATTATGCCTCTCAAGACTCTGCAGTTAATTATTCTTAGCAGGTATATGGGGAAATATATAGGATGGATGCTTTTATTTCTTTAAAAATATTGGCTCATGTCTAGCAAAAAATTGGGGAGAGGATAATTGTGGATATAGTCAATTTGAGTAACTTGGGTTTCAATTACAAAAAATAAACAAAAATAAAAACCAAGAGTTTTGTGAAAAATAAGACAAGTAGTGCCTAGAGTATTAAAATGAGCATACTTTTATACAACATTGAGGTGTTATTGTCACATTTTGTTTTCACTGCAAGGTGTGCATTTAAGGAAAGACACAAATTAGGCTAAACTCAAGGTGCAGGGTCCTCAATTCTTAAATATTCCCACAAAGGTATTGTATCTCTAAAAGGGAGTCTATTGGGACATAAATACGTTTCTTGTCTTAGTTAAGGGAGAAATCTGGCATAGGAAGAGAGTTAGATGTATGATTTTGATTTCCTGCAGGATGGAAAAGATATCATTAGTATTAAAAACCCATCAATACCCAGCATGTTATTGAGGCTGGGGTTGGAAATGCTAAGTGATGCTGCCACACAGATATTTTCTGGGTCATTTGCAGCTATAGTGTAGAGTCAGAACTAGACACTTGTGGACTTGCTGAACAGAAAAATATTTTTAAAAATGAAAAAGTTGAGTTCGCAGAGGTATAGTCCATGTCAAGTTTACTGCTAGTTTGTTAAAAATTGACACTTAATGCTCTACATATAAACAGCACAGGAGAGATATGAAGTATTTCAGATATTTACCCTTCTAAAAGTTTAACGAGTTGATTCCATCAAAATTCTGGCTTAAAAGGTTAGAGAAACCTTACTACTCTAATTCTAATTTCTCAAAGTGACCATTGTAAAACTAGAGTGGAAAAAGTACAACAATGAAAAGAAAACAAGAGAGCAAGGAAAATCTGAGCAATAATTCCATTTTAATTAGACAAATTAATACTTAAAATAGAAAATAAAATAAGAAAATACAATTCATTCTACAATAGTTTATATCATTTTAAGTTCATACATTTTAATTGTAGCTCCTTTACAAAACATGCCAATAGTGATTGAATTAATTTAATCCTAGGTCTTTTAAAGGTAAGACTCTTAGACCAATATTTTGAAGGCTTTCACTGAAAATATAATGTCAACCTAAAAGGAAAACAAAAGGGAAAGAGGGAAAGCATTTACTTGGAAAGCACAGATTCAGGAAGAAACCCAAATAGTGTCCTAATTACAGGGTGAGAGCAAGGGGTTTTTATGAGAAAAAAAGAAAAGAATAATGACATGCAGAAAAAATCGCTATTGGTGCTTACAAGCTAAACTGTTATTGTCTGTACATGCTTGGTTACTGATTCTGTTTGCACTAGTACTTCCAATTACCAGTCCTTGTGATCAAGATACCTGCTTTTCTTCTGACCTACAAACAATTGTAAAACGCTTGTAGCTTGGCCCAGTCCAAAGTTTCAAGGAACAGCATAAGCAATACAGTTCCTCTGGAGTGGCCACTCCAACTCTATTTTAAAATGGCTCCATTTATGTCACTTTTTTACAGTTAATATCTTATCTTTATATATCTTTTCACTTTTTTTTCGGTCTGCAACACTATAAAATATGTCTGTTTGTGTAAGAATAATTTTGAGCTGGTTATATTTAAAAAACAGCAGACATGGGAGAAGCTGTGAAGACCAAGTAAAAGTTACCCTTTTGTGAGCGCAATTAATATGTGTAAGGAAACCTCCAGGTGTGAAAGTGCTTTCCCACCTGTGCCAGGAAGAGGAGGATGACTGCATCTCTCTAGAAACTCTTGTCAATAGAGAATGCACTTAAATCTGCATAACCACCACACCTTGCAATATGTTTTGCCTGATAAAGTCTCAGAACTGACTCCCTAACTAACCCACAACATCTTCTTTTGTCTCTAGTTGGAGATTATATGCAAGGGGGTGGGTTGGGCCATTTTAAGGAGTCACTCAGTTTTCTCGAGTCTTTCCCATGTATACAGGAGGTAAATGTGTTATTAAACTTCTGCTTGTTTTTCTTCTGTAAATCTGTTCATTACAGAGTGATCTCAGCCAAGAACCTGGATGAGTAGAGGGAAAATTATTTTTTCTTCCCTACACTATCTTTAGTTCTCTTTGTTATGCATCATTCGTGAAAAGAATAGGGAAACTAAAAGGAGCACATTTTTGAAATTGCTAACTGCCAATGCCACTTAATGGCAAGTATTAAGCTAAAGTGCAGAATAACGCCATTCTTTGCATACATATTTTTGGAGATAAGAAAAGCAAGTATTTGCCAAGTAATTTAATAAGCCTTTAAAGTTTAAAATTGAGGCTTTATCACTGTACTTAAGTTTCAAGGCACAAATACTATTTATTGTGACAATCACAAACTTTACCAAAAAAAGCTCAGCAGTAAATTCATCAGTTTCTCATTCTTCTTTTCTTTCTAAGCAAATCCCACAAAAACACTGTTGCCATAACTCAAGCAGCAGATAATGAAGAAAGTGGGAGAAGCTAAATTAAATACATATATGTTTTTTTTCATTTCTGTCTTCTGTTGTCTATGAGTTTTTTTCCCCTCAGTCAATAACATGCATAGATATTGCCTGTGGATTCTGTTAAAATGTAAGTACTGATTCAGTAAACCTGAAAGGGGGGCCTGAGACTTTTATTTCTAATTAACTTCCCAGTTATGGTGATGTTGCTGGGCACAGGACAGAGATCACACTTTTAATAACAAGGGTCTGTGATCTGAATCTCTTTATTCTTCTCTTGATATCATTCTAACATTGCTGACCAAGTTGTTCTAATTTGAGTCTTTGTAGAATCAGTCAGTTTATCCTGGTATCTCTACATTAGATATATTTACTTATCTTTTTGCAAAAAAAAAAAAAAAAACACAAACTAATTTCTCTTTAATTTTTTGAAGGCCTGATTGGATATTAATGAAGAGGTCTGGAGACTATGATATGAGATGCTGGTTATTGTATATAAAGCTTATAAATGGATGTGACATGAGGTTTAGTTTAGAGGAAGCTCTAAGCAGAGCACAGAGGGAGGGATGTTGCCGAGTCTCAGCTCCGTCCACCTGCATCTCGGGCCCCAGAGCAACGTGAGCAGCTCTGTCTTTCTCTCATCACGCATCATCTCTATTCCAGGCTCCAGATTAATATTTTTAGAAATAGTTGTTCTTTTTAAAACATTCATTAACTTAAAAGTTCATTATCCCTGTTTTACAGATAAGGAAAGATCATTAACCTCATTTTAAAAGTAGGGATTAATGTGTCTGTAAAATTTAAATAAACACTTTCCACCTCAATTTCTGAGGCCAGCATTATCCTAATTACAAAACCAGAAAGGAGAGTACAAAAAAGGGAAAGAAAATTACTGAAAAGATGTCTTTCATAAACCTTGAAGTGAAAATCCACAAAATCTTAGCAAATTGAATCCAAGATTATAAAGGAAAAAAATTATACACTCAGCCAAGTGAAATGGAAAGATATATCCATACTCATGGACTGGAAGATTCAGCATAAGAAATATATAAATTAAATGCAATTGCTATCAAATATCCAGCAAGATTTTTTAGACATAGCTAAGTTTAATCTAAAATGTATATGTAAAAGGAAAGACCCTAGAATATCCAAAGTAGTTTTGTTAAAGAAGAATAAATTAGGTGGAATCCTTTTTTCTAATGTTAAGACTTACTATATATTATAGCAGTTCTGGTGTTAGCAGCAGCGTAAGCTCTCAGTTTTGAGTTCAGCAAAGAAAGAATTCAGAGTCAAGAACTCTAGCACGAGTACAAGAGAAGTTTAATTAGCATGGAAAGTGAAAGTATGCTGGAAGAGAAGATTCAAACAGGCTACTCAGAGAGCCCTTTAGAAATAAAGTCACAGAGCAGAAGAAGTGAACCAGCTGGGCTGTGTATACTCAGGAAACAACTTACAGAGACAAAAGGAAGGCCCTTGGAGACAGGTTCAGGGGCTTAGCCAGGGCGAGCTGCTGCTGCCCACTGCTCCCCTGGTTGCAAGTCTCCTGGGAACATTTGGAGCTTAGGAAAAAGACAGCAAAGATATATGCCTGAGGAAAGAGGTGGGGGAATGGCGTAGGCATGCTCCAGACAGAGCGTACATTGGGTCCTTTGACTTATGGGTTTTTATCTGTTTCCTAAAAGCAGAAATTTGGGGGGAGGTCTCCAGGGAGGATCTCAAAACAACATTATCTTTCCAGGTGTGTATTTTAACATGTTGATTCATCAAAGTGAACATGTAGGGTCAGGGTTGGGGTCTCCACCAATTTGTTGGTGCTAAGGTATGAGGTCATTGGTCACTGCGTCTGGTCCTGATGACAGCCATGGCATCCTTTCATCTGGTTTTGCTGCTTTTCTGGGCCTGGAACTAAAGCACAACTGAGCCTAGATGTTATCTCTAGTTTGAACAAAATTCTGTCTGTTGTCAACAGACTGGAGGCTTTGTTCCAAAGATTATTTGATACTCATCAGAACCTCATTGTCCTGAGGGCTTAATACTTACAAGAGTGGTTGTGCAAAGGAGGAGGCAGGTGAGTCAGGGTCCAGGATGGGGCTAGTTTGAATGAGCTGTCTGTCTCTCTTTCCCCATGCCTCTTGTCAAGGATTTTTTTCCAGCTTTTTACTATCCTGCATCAATAGTATAAAGCATTGTGAAATAAACATTTTAACACCATTACAGAGAAAGTAACATAGATCAATGGAACAGAATAGAGTAACCAGAAATAGATCCATACAAGTAAACTCAATTGATTTTTGACAAACTTACAAAAGCAAATCAGTGGAGGAAGGAATTGTGCCTGAACTATTTTATATATGAAGGCATTAAAAATAAAAAAGAACCTCTACCTAAGTCTCACACCTTAATAAAACATTAACTCAAAATGGGTAAAAGATTTAAATTTAAAATATAAAAATATAAACTCTTAGACAAAAAAATGGAAAGTCTTAGTAGATGTGGCTCAGTTGGTTGCAGCATCATCCTATAGATGGAAGGGTCAGAAGTTTGATTACCAGTCAGGGCACATGCCTGGGTTGCAGGTTTGATCCCCATTCAAGGCACATACAAAAGGGCAACCAACTGATGTTTCTCTCTTACATCCATATTTCTCTTTCTCTCTAAAAGCAATAAAAAGATGTCCTTGGGTGAGGATAAAACTTTTGGTTTTTAAATAGAGAAAGTCTTCAGGATCTAGAACTAAGTGAAGAGTTCTCAAACTTGACACCAAAAGCACATCAATAAAAGAAAAAAGTAATAAATTGGGTGTTATCAAATATAAAAATATGTGTTCTGCTGATGACCTTATTAAGAAGATGAAAAGAAAAATCACAGAATGGGAGAAAAATATTTATAAATAACTTATGAACAGAGATATTTAATCTAGAATGTATAAAGAATTCTCAAAATCAACATTTATAAGACAAATAATTCAATTAGAAAATAGGTGTAGGGGTGGAAGTGTTTATTTCTTCCCTTCTTCCCTCCTAGGTTCTGTGGCTGATCTAATAATTAAATTAACATAGACAGATAAATAGGAGAAAAGCAAACTTGGTTGTGTATGCATTGGAGACCACAAACACATGGAAACTTCAAGGGCAGCCAGGTCATTGAAGCTGATACTCACATGACATCCTGACCTAAAGAAAGGGGTCGAGATCGGCTGACACAAGGGGAGGTCTTCACAGGAAGACAAGAGGTGTTTGGAAAACAAAGGCTTTCCTCTCAGGCAGCTGAGGGAGTGGTAATGGGAATCTGCTTGGTTTTGGTTGCCTTTAGCTCAAAATAATTCTCATGCCAAAGTGGCATATTTTGGGGAGACTTGTTCTAAACACTTTCATAGGAAAAAGACATAAATATTTCATTGAAGAAAACTTACAGACATCAAATAAGCACATGAAACTTTGTTCAACATTATTAGCTACTAGAAAAATACAATTAAAACCACAATGAAATAACATTCCAAATTTGTCCAAATGCTAATGTTAAAAAAGTAGAATATTCTTAATATCAAATGCTGGTGAGAATGTATAGAAATTATATCATATTGGGAAGTAAAATGGTATAGCTACTCTGGAAATTAGTTTGGCAGGATTTTTTAAAACTAAAAATGACACTATATTTGCTCTCTTGGGCATTTGTCCCAGAGAGATAAAACTTAGAGTCACACAGAAACTTGATCACAGATGTTCATAGAATCTTCATTTTTTATTTATTTATTTTTTGAGAGAAGGGAAGGGAGGGAGAAAGAGGGAGAGAAACATCAATGTGCGGTTGCTTCCCATGTGTCCCCCACTGGGAACCTGGTCTGCAACCAAGGCACGTGCCCTGACTGGGAATCAAACCAGCAACCCCTTGGTTTGCAGGCCTGCGCTCAATCCACTGAGCTACACCAGCCAGGGGGATCTTCATTTTAAGATCCCAAATGTCTTTCAGTGGGTGAGTAGTTAAATAATGCTTGAAATACCCACGCATGGAATACTCCTCAGCAGGTCGAGGGGACACGCTAGTGGTATGTGCAACAACATAATAGATGAACCTCAAAGAAACCCCACTTAGTGAGAACAAAATCAAACTTCACATTCACTTTTACATATGTCATACATATGTAAAATATATGTGTATATGTTATATATAGGTTTATAACAATGTAATATGTATTTTATCTTGTTTATATAATATTCTTGAAATAAGGAAATAACCGTTAGAATTCAGAATGAGTCTCCCCAGAAGGCGTCAGTCACCCTGGCCTATGGATTGTTTTGAGCTGGAGCATGTTGGGGCCCAGATGGCTCAGGAAGAGCTCTTAGTCTCCCTTAACTACCTAAAAGAATATAGATAAAGACCCTGGTCCAGGAAGAGTGCTATCACCAGAGATGTCTACAAGAAATATGGACTAAGTGTGGTAGGGCATACTCGTAAGGGCCTCAAACCAAAGTCCTCACTGTTCCCGTTGTCTCTGAATGGTGCAGCAAATGTTTTTTTACAAAAATTTGTTTCCATTCCCATGTGCATTGCCTTTCTCCTGCCTGAAGTCCCAGGCTCCTACACTTTCTCTTCAGTTCATAATGGCATATAAGCCCCCATGGCATGACTGCCTGAAGGCCTCATTTTTCTGATGGAGCCCCTGTATATTTGAAATAAAATTTGATTTTCTCCTGCTAACCTGTCTCATGTCAATTTAATTTTTAAACCAGCCAAAAGAATCTTGAAAGGCAGAGGAGACATTTTTCTTCCCCAATATATTGGTGATGGGGAAAAGATGAGTGGCAGGCAAGGATAAAGGATGGAGCACAGGGGGTGGGTGTGGGCATAAGGGCTAACAAGGAAGCCCGTGGTGATGGTACAGTTCTGCCATCTTGGTGGTCGTGGTAGTTACATAAAAATGCACATCATAAAATTGCACAGAAGTTCACAGAACACACACATGGAAATGAGTGCACGTTCAACTGGTGAACCATGAATGAACTCCGAATGCTTCCAGTGGTAATTGCTTGGCTTTGATATTGTGCTATTTTCATACAGTAGGTCAACACCGGGGGAGGCTTGATACACCTGGACCTCCATTTGCATTCTTATGCAACTTTCTGTAAATCTATAATTATTTCAAAAAAATTAAATTGTCAGTGGTTCATTTAAAGATCCTGCACAGTTTAAAGAACATGCTGATAACTTTCTAGCCTCTCCAGGGCTAGTGCCCCTCTCACCTGCTCCATATGTGCCTCTACAAGAGAAATTCATTCTGTGCACATAGGTATCTGAATCATTTGTTTGAAAACAAACATGTAAAAACAAATAATTCAGTTGATTCCAAAGACTCAGTCTTATACTCTGCTCCATGTTCTCCTAATTTCTAGCAAGTGATATTCTGAGGTAAGGATAGGAGGACAATATCAGGTTATAAAAATTATTATAAGGTATAAGAATTTTATAACTTAAGATATATATCAAGGTAGTATTTGGGAGAACCTATCTTATGTGAAAAGTTGAATATTTAACTTCAGCAATATACCAATTCCTGTCTTCTTTCCTGACTCACATTTTCTGGTCTCATTACCCCCTGCAAGATTTGTAAGGGACAGCACTATTTCCCTGACTCTACGATTTTAAGCCATCGTTATAGCAAAGACCTTTCTCTGGCATAGTTTCAGTTATTTTCTATTCTCAAATGTTCAAAGTTGGTTCTTCCTTCCTAAGTGAATTCTTTCCAAGTTTCTAGTTCTGTTCTTCCCAACCCCCCACCGCCCCACCTTCTTTCTCTCTGTTTTAAGCATATAGAAACACATTGCTTAACTAATGGACTGTTGAGATTTCTGGGGACTTGGGGAGTAGGAGGCATCTTGGCATAGAGATCATTATTGCTGTTTGATCCGCCTCTGGTAAGCATTCTGACAATTCCTCCCACACCGTCTACTAAGTTTTCTCTTTGGGCTAATTGACTGTTAATGGAAGTAAGTAAGGCATTTAAACATTCGCATCTTTTCAGTATACATGATTTATGTCTCTCTCTTAAAAAATAGGATTTGAGTAGTGGTCTCCCTGTTTTTTTTCTCTGTCACATCAGAAACTGGGTCTGTGGGAGACAGATTTTATTTTTTACCTGAGTTCTTCTAAGGCCAGTAGTGAACAGCTGAAGTTGAAGAAATAGGGTTATAAGGAGGGCTGGTTTTTTCATGTAACTAATATATATTTTAATCTATTGGAAAATGTTATATTTTTATTTGAAAATAGAGTGTTAGCAACATACATTTTTTACTTCCTTTTTTTTAAAACTTACTTTTGGATTTTCCCCTACATCACAACAGTTTTAAGCTTACAAATTTTACCCTTTAGTCTTCCTGGCAAAATAAATAAATAAAGATAAGGTCATTTTGTCAAACTTATTTTGGTCTTGCTATGGAAATAGCTAGTCGTTATTGAAAAATGAAGTAGGACCTCTGGAGTAGAATGTGCTCTGACTGTATTGTCTTACAAACAGTTCTCTCTCCTCCACGGCAATCATTGCAGGATGCACCTCGAAGTGAATGAATGCATGGCTCCCTGAGAGAAACTCGGTTCATGCATATAGTGACTTGAGCCAGTTGTTTGAAAACAAACATGTAATATAATACAAATAATTCAGTTAATTCCAAGAAGCAGTCTTATTCTGTAAACTCTCTCAAAGCTGTTCCTTCTCTCAAATTACGCTGTTATTGTTCAAACATCAATCATCTCTTACAATAACTTTCAATGTGCCCTTCCTTATTTCCCAAAATGTGGACTGTAGTCTTCATTATCCCCAGTTAGCTTTCTCGAACACAGATCTTACTATGATACCCTTTCTAAAACAATCACATCATGTGTCATCACTGCCAACTGGGCCATAGATTTCATGGTTTGCTTTTTTT
>PVJI01030944.1:0-13612 GCA_004026765.1 Micronycteris hirsuta
TCTCTGGTTCTGTTTTTCTTGCTTTTTTCTTTTGTTGATTATGTTCCAGTTAAAGGTGAGATCATATGGTATTTGTCCCTCACCGCCTGGCTTACTTCACTTAGCATAATTCTCTCCAGTTCTATCCATGCTGTTGCAAAGGGTATAAGCTCCTTCTTCCTCTCTGCTGCGTAGAATTCCATTGTGTAAACATAATATTAAACTTTATTTTTTTCTTTTACTTTAATAATCTAGAAGAAACTAACAATTTAAAGAATACATCCAAAACATGTACATGAGGATGCACATATTTGCTTTTGCCTCAGTCTCCATTATAGCTTGGCCCAGCACTGTTCATTTATCTTCCAGGAGCCCACACTCTCCTAGTCTTGTTTTACACCACTGGCAACTACTTCACAGTTCTGCATGAATGGCTTCTCCATTCCTCTTTAATGACTTCTCCATCTCTCTTTCACCTCTCAGGGTTCTAGTGACCCAGGACTTAGTATAGTATTATCTTCCCTCACTCTTCATCATGCCTATAGATTAAAATACAATATGCATTTATATGCTCAGCCCTGACTTCTCTTAAGTGACAGATTTCAGTATGAGAAAGAACACACCTTTCTTCTTCCCCTATTTATCTGGGTTTTAGAATATTTGCCTTCAGAGAACAGTAGTACTAAAACAAGCTAGTTTTATGAATATCAGAACCAGGTTCTACATATACTTGTGGAGATAACTGTGGACAAGGTTAGAAGAAGATTTGTATGCATACATGATGATAATAATTTTTGCCATAGAGGTATTAGAGTGAATCAAAAGAATACATTCATAGCCTCCAAACCTTCCAGCATCAGTTCCCTTTAACAGCCACCCATTAATATCCCCATCTCCCATACACAGAGGGAGACCTACACATTTTGGAACACATATACTATATATGTATAGAAAATATGCATAGATAGATACAACAATATAGATAAAGATTTCTAGGAAGGTTTGTGGCTGTATTTAGCACCAAACTCCTGCTACCAACTAAAATTCTAAGGAATGATATTAGCTTTGCCTCTCTTTTTCCTTCAACTTTCCTAAAGGTGCCAATATTCTATTTGATACATTCCTAAGGAAATAATATCATCTGAAATAAAACAATAAAAATGGGCACAATCACATCTAAATATTGCAAGCTGGATAGAGTCAATTGGAACGGTGATGAACAGGATTTTCTTATTCTCAACTTGATTTTTCCTTATCCCATCATGTCAGCCTTGGCTTGGACATCCTCTAGTCAGAGATAGAGGTCTGCCACAGTAGAAGAACCAGCCATGGTAGTCATAAACCTCATTTAAGAGAACAAGGAAATTTCCCTGTTCTGGTAATTTTCATCAGTCTAACAGTCTATAAACCCTGTTCCAGAGTTTAGATTTTCACTGGATGATGGTAAAGGATTGCATTGTCAATGCATCAAAACTATTCAAAATATCTTAAAACCTTTATTGGACTTTAATTCGGAGATACATATTTTTTAATCTTCACCTGAGCACATGTCAAATTTTAGAAAGAGGGTAAGGGGGAGAGAGAGAAAAAGAAGCACTGATATGAGAAAGGAGCATTGATCAGTTGTCTCTCCCATCCATTAGACCAGACACCAAACCCACTGCCCAGGAATGTGCCCTAACTGGGGACCAAATCCATAACCTTTGGGTTTATGGAACAACATTCCAAGCAAATGAGTCATACCAGCCAGAGCTTTGGAATATTTTTAAAATGTATTTTTCAAATAATAGTTGATAAAATTCCAATGGTATTTTAATAGAAATAGAAAGAATAATCCTAAAATTGGTATGGAATCACAAAAGAGCCTGAGTAGCTAAAGAAATTGCAAGAAAGAAGAACAAAGTAGGAAGAGTCACACTTCCTGAGTTCAAACTATATTACAAAGCCATAGTAATCTAAACAGTATGGTCCTGGCATAAATATAATCCGTGGAACCTGATGGAGATCCCAGAAGTTAATTCATACTTAAATGGTCAACTAATATTTGACAATGGAACCAAAAATGCTCAAGAAGAAAAAGATGGTATCTTCAATAAATGGTGTTGGTCAAATTGGATATTCACATGCAAAATAATGACATTGGACTGCTTTATGACACCAAACACAAAAACAAACTTGAAATGGATTAAAGATTTAAATATAAAACCTGAAGCTGTATAATCCTTAGGTGAAAACATAGGAAAAATCTCATTGGAATTAATTGCTTAGATAGGACACCAAAAGCATAAATAAGTAAAGCAGAAATCAATAAGTGGGCCTACATCAAACTAAAAAAGGCATGCATGGCAAAAGAAAAGATCAACAAAATAAAAAGACAACCTACAGAATGGGAAAAATATTTGTAAAACATATATCTAAAATGGAGTTAATATTCAAAATACATAAGGAATACATAAAACTCAATAGTAAAAACACAAATAACCTGATTTCAGTATGGGTAAAGGACCTGAATACATGTTTATCAAAGAAGATACTCAAATGACCATCAGCTACATGAAAAGGTAACCCATGTAATTAATCACCAGGAAAATGAAAATTAAAACCACAATAAGATATAACCTCACACATGTTTAAAATGGCTGTTATAGAAAAGACAAGAAATAAGTACAGGCAAGGATGTGGAGAAAAGTGAACATTTATATACTTCTGGTGGAAATGTAAATTGGTGCAGTCACTGTGAAACAGTATGGGGGTTCCTAAAAAAATTTAAAATGCAGCTATCACATGATCCAGTAATACTACTACTGGGTATATATCCAAAGAAAAAATGAAATTGCTCCCTGAAAGAACTATCTGTACCACCATCTTCACTGCAGCATTATTCACAATAGGCAAAGCATGGAAACAATCTAAGTGTATATCAACTGATGAATGGATAAAGAAAGTTATGTGTATGTATATATAAACTAATATATAGTGGAAATTATCTGTCTATAAAAACAAAAGGAATTCCTACCAATGTGACAATATGGATGAACTTGGAGGGCATCATGCAAAGAGGTTATGTGAAATAAGTCAGAGAAAGACAAATACTGTATGATCTCACTTACATGTGGAATCTAAAAACATTAATTCATAGAAACAGAGTAGATTGGTAGATGCCAGTGGCTAGAGGTGGGTGAAGAGGAGAATTTGCCATATTGTATATTTGAAATTCACTAAGAGGGTAAATCTTAATTGTTCTCACCACACACAAAAATAAAATGATAACTACGTGAGGTGCTATATATGTCAGTCTTATTTTGGTGATCGTATGTGTATATCAAAATATTAACTTGTGCATCTTAAATTGTCAGAAAAATTTATTTGTTATTTATACTCTAGTAAAGTTGGGGAGGTAGAGAGAAAACCAAACCAAACCAAAAAGAAAAATTACAAAATTACTTCATTTACCCCAATAGAATCCAAATATACATATACATAGAATCCAAATATACCAAAATACAATAGCTTGGTGATGTTGGCCACAATATACTGCAGGAACTATACACCAAATGTGCAAATGCCTCAGGAAGTGGTGCTGAGGAATTTGTCCATGCTGCAGGAGCTGGATACTAGGAAATATGCATGCACAGTCGGAGCTGGACTCTGGGGAATGTGACCATACTATAGAAGCTGGGAAGTGGGGAAGCTGAGGATGTATATGTTACCAGTGCTGCAGAAACCTAGAAAAAGTGCACACAGGAACAGGAAGCACAATTCCTTTATCCAGCAATGTCTCTGCAGCACCCTCTATTTACCAAACTTCATATCATGCCAGCTGAAAAGAAATCTATTTAAAGTGCCGAGACCCATTTCACAGAGCAGGCAATAATGGTCAATTTTGAAAAAGTATATAATATAGTATATAATATATATTTAATAATAGGTGGTATATAACATTATAGGGTAACTCAGATGATCATAAGTGATATGGAGAAAAATAAAAAAGAGATAAGAGGACAAGGATTGACTGGGTGTTATCTACTTTATTTTGGCTGAGGATATGATATTTGAGCAGAAGTGAGGATGACACACAGAAGTGAGACATGACCATATAGAGGATGAATATCCCAAGTCAGAAGAACCAGCAAGTGCAAAGGCACTGAGACAGAAAGGAGTCTAGACATATTGAAGAGCATGAAAGAGATCTTTAAAATTTGTAGCAAGAAGTATCCCCCAAAGCTAAGGAACACTAAAACCACCAGACCAGAAGTAGGGGATCTCAATAACTGCTACTTGCCACATGATGTGGAGCTGTTCCCTTTCCTAGTGTAGATAATAAGGCAGTCTTTCTGAAACTGTCATTTCTTTTTTTTCTTTTTCTTTTTCTTTTTTAAACTATATTTTATTGATTATGCTGTTACAGTTGTCCCACTCTTCCCCCCTCCTTGCCCCCTACCCCTTTACCCTCTCTTTCCCCACCCTTTAGTTTTGTCCATAGGTCATACACATAAGTCCTTCTGCTTCTGCACTTCCTATACTATTCTTAATCCCCCCCTGTCTGTTGTCTACCTACCATTTATGCTACTTATTCTGTGCCCCATTCCCACCCTCTCCCCCTACCACTCCCCTGTTGATATTCCTCCATACCTTATATAACTCCCTTTAACATTTCATACAGTAAAGGCTGGGTGGTGATGAACGTCTTGAACTTGACCTTATCTGAGAAGCACTTTATCTGTCCTTCCATTCTAAATGAAAACTTTGCTGGATAGAGTATTCTTGGATGTAGGTCCTTGTCTTTCATGACTTGGAATACTTCTCTCCAGCCCCTTCTTGCCTGTAAGGTCTCTTTTAAGAAATCAGCTGACAGTCTTATGGGAATTCCTTTGTAGGTAACTGTCCCCTTTTCTCTTGCTGCTTCTAAGATTCTCTCCTTTTTTTTAATCTTGGGTAATGTCATTATGATGTGTCTTGGTGTGTTCCTCTTTGGGCCCAACCTCTTTGGGACTCTCTGAGCTTCCTAGACTTCCCAAAAGTCTATTTCCTTTACCAGCTTTGGGAAATTCTCCATCATTATGTGTTCAAATATGTTTTCAACTCCTTGGATTTCTTCTTCTCTTTCTGGCAGCCCTATGATCCATATGTTGGGCCGTTTACAGATGTCCTGGAGGTTTCTGAGCCCCTCCTCCATTTTTTGAATTCTTGTTTCTTCATTCTTTTCTGGTTGGATGTTTTTTTTCTTTCTGCTGGTCCACTCTGTTGATTTAAGTTCCAGTTTCCTTCTTATCCCTATTGGTTCCCCGCAGATCTTTCCTCATTTGTTCAAGCAATTTTGATCATTTTTCGTCGAATTCTGTGAGCATCCTGATTACTAGGGTTTTAAACTGTGCATCTGATAGGTTGTCTATCTCTTGGTCGGTTAGTTCTGGAGCTTTGATCTGTTCCTTTCTTTGGGCCATTTTTTTCCCTCGGTGAGCCTGTTACTGTAAGGAGGGTGCAGCCTTGGGGTTCACCTTGGCAGGGAAACTCACGGTAGTTGTGCTGTGACGTAGCCTGTGGGGGTGGGACCTGAGAGCACAATGGCTCCTGCTCCGCTCTCCACACCCACACCGCCTCCCACAAGCGATTTGAGCCCCTCTGCACCAGCTCTGGGGGTCGCTCCGGGGTCGGTGGACGGGCTGCACAGCTCCAATCCCCCGTGGGTCTACCTAACAAACTCTCCTGTGAGGCTGGGAGTTCCTCCCGCTGCCAACTCCACCCCCCACAGGTGCTTTCAATCTGCGCTGATGGGTTGTGCCCTGCTTTCTCTCCCGGTTTCTCTGCATGCGAATGCAGACCTGCCCGGTCCACTAGTCTTGGCTCCGCTGGGTCCCGATGTGCTGGGCGCTGGCCGCGCTTTGGTCAGGCACTCCCGTCTGGGTATGATGCAGCCCTGCGGGAACCACCCCTCTAACCACAGTCCTGCCATCTGCTCACCAGCTCGCTGCGGTCCTGCTGTCTGCTCATCAGCTTGCCACGGGGTCACTGAGCACTCTCCCTCTGCCCTGCTCCTCCCAGCTCACCAGACTGGATGAATGTATCTTCTTTAATTCCTTGGTTGTCAGACTTCCTCTCAATTCAATTTTCTGTCAGATCTGGCTGTTTTTGTTTAGATAAATTTCTGTTTTTTTCCTTGTTTGGCTGTGCAAGGAGGCACAGCACGTTCACCTAAGCCTCCATCTTGTTGGAAGTCTGAAACTGTCATTTCTACCTCAGATTTTAAGTCTATTTCTGTTTCTTAAAAGTTGAATATGGACTTATATGAACCAGAAATGCTACTACCAGGTATATATTGAAGAGAAATTAAAACATGTGTTCATGCAAAAACTTATACATGAATGGTCATGGACACATTACCTGTAATAGCCAAAAAATAGAAGCAACCCAAATGCTCATCAACTGAGGAATGAATAAACAAAATATGGTGTACTAATACATTGGAAGGTCATTCAGCCATAAAAAAAATGAGTGAAATATTTCTGAAACATGAAAGGCATGATATTGTACAAAATGGATAAATGTCGAAAACATTCTTCTAAGTGAAAGAAGTGAGACATAAATACTAGGGGAATGAGTTGTAACTGCTGATGGATATAAAGTTGCCTTGGGGGATAATGAAATCATTGTGATGAACATTGATTGGGGTAATAGTTGCACAACTCAGTGAATATCCTAAAGAACATTGAGTTGTATACTTTAAATGGAAGGAAGTTAAAAAAAGTGGGCCCAGGTCAGAAGATGGTGGGTAGGTAGGTGGGAGCGGAGCCCAGTTCTCCCTGTGCCCAGCTGGAACACCTAACTTATCTTCTGAGAACAGAGTGAATAACCAAAGTAATCCCAGCTTATATGAAGATTGGAGGCAAAAAATTAGAGAGGACATTGAAAAACAGATGGTGAAGAGATTGTGCTGGGACAGTAAGGCCCCTGGGATCTTCTCAGGGACTAAGGTTGCAGTGGTTCCCAGGCATGGTACCAGCTGAAGAATACAGGGAGGAGAGTTATAGCACCGGCTCCCTCCCTTACTAAAGCAGGGAGGGCAGCCCATCACCAGGAGGTACGTAGATGCTAGAAGTTGCTGGGGGGAATAGAGACAAAGTGGGAGACACACAGAAGTGGTACACATCTTCTGGGACTGTGGACTCCGGCACAAAAGAAATTGGGTGCCGGGCGACACCTGGAGAAGGGAGAAGTTGGGTCATGTCAGACCCTGGTTTTGATGGTCTCTGGACTGGTTAAAATGCTGGGCTGTGTGAAAAGCCCTCCGTTTGTTAAGAACTGAAGGCAGCTGCTTTGTAAGGAACTCTCCAGGAGTGACTGGCTCACTGGTGGGTGATTTCAGCTGAGTGTGCCCAGTGTGAGTGGGTGAGCAGGACCAAGTGACCCACTCATCTCACATTGTGTTCCCAGAGACAGTAGCTGAGCAGAACCATGTACCCCGCTTGTCTTGTACTGTGCGCCCACAGTGAGTGGCTGAGCAGAACCGTGCACTCTGCTTGTCTCACACTGTGTGCCCAGTACCTGAGTAGCTGAGCAAAACCATGCCCCGGGCTTGTCTCAGGCTCCGAGCTGAAGATTGACTCACACTGTGAGCAGCTGAGTGGCTCATTTGAGCCTGGCGGTTCACAGAGGACCTAGGCTGGATGTAGAGAAACTGTGCGTATTGCAACCCAGACCTGGTCCCCATTCTCTCAAAACCATAGGGAAGAAGAAAAGCAAATCCCAGCCTCCCTCTTCCTGTGGCATCTAGGAAGACCACCAGTACTTCCTGAAAAGGTTTGAAGTCAGTGGGAGGCTCATTTTTATCATTTTTTTAAATCCTCTTTCTACCCCCCTTTTTTTCCTTCCCCCAAGTGAGACATTAAGACATGGAGTTACAAAGGGTCCAGAGACAGATCAAAAGGGGGAGCACAAGGCTAACCTCCAAAACTGATAAACTGAGACAAATGTCACTTTGTTGTCACATAGAGCCAGCATTTTATTATGTATGTGTATTATTATTATACTGTTATTATTTTACCATGTTTATTTTATTGGTATATTTTTTATTTATTTTCCTTATGCTTAGTTTTCCTCATTGTTTTACTCTGTTTAATTGCATTGTTTGACTGGCTTTTCTTCTTTCTTTTTGTATTTTAATTTTCCTTCTTTCACTTCACCCATGTTCTAATAACACACAATTTTGATCAGGTACTTTCTATTCTGGTTATCAAAATCATATATTTCTTGTCATATTATTGTTGTTCCTGTACTATTGTAAATAACTGTTGTTCCATACATACAATTGTACATATTACACAGCAACCCTCCCTGATCTTAGTCCATTTCACTTTAATCCTGGGCATTATTATTGTTGTGTTGAATTCTATTTTTCTCACATTACATCTACTTTCTATCATTTACTCTGACTATATCTCATCATTTAACCTTGCACAAGTGCTCTGTTTTCAGGTTTAAGCTCACAATCTTCCTCCCCACTAACAAGAGTCTGATATCTCTTTCACATTTATAAAAAGTGGCTAGTTGGGTGAAATATCACAGTTTCTGCTATACTTATCCAAAGACTCTCCTATCATTTCTCTACTTGCTCATATTTTAAATCCCATAAAATACTCTCCAGCTGACTTAATCGATTTGGCCTACCCCCTGCCACTGATCACATATAAGAATAAGTGGAAGCAGAGAACATCACTTTACCTGCTGGAGGAGACAAACCAACAACAAAGGAACCACCAAAAGGTAAAAAAATGTACAACAGGAGAGCCCACACAAACAGAAGAAAGGGCAAACCTAGAGGGTCCAGACAAGGAGATCAAAGAGACCTCACCACTGAACCTCATAGAATTCCTACCATAGAAGTTCACCCTACAAAGCCAGCTATCAAAGTGAAACATCAAGATGCACAGAAACAAGAAAAAAAGAGTCATCTAAAATGGAAAAACAAAAAAGAACATGCAATCAAAAGCAATGGAAGACTCCCCACTAAAAGAACTAAACAAAATGGAGGTAACCAAACTATCAGATATAGAATTCAAAATAATGGTTACAAAGATGCTGAAGAAACTCACAGATAACTACAAAGAACTGAAAAAAGAAATAGAAAAAAGAAATAGAAACTATAAACAAAAACCAGGAAGAAATAAACAATAAAATCTCAGAAATTTAAAAAAAAACACTTTAGAAGGAATTACAAGCAGGCTGCATGAAGGAGAGGATTGAATCAGCAAGTTGGAAAACAAGGTAGAAAAAATAACCAAGAAGGAGAAAAAAAATGAAAAGACACTGAGAAAGGACAAAGAGGTGGTAAGCATGTTGAAAGACAACATGCAACATAACAATATCTGTATAATAGGGATACCAGAAGGAGAAGGAGAAGAGCAGGGGATAGAAAACCAGTTTGAAAAAGTGTTGAAGGAAAACATCCCTAATTTGATGAGAGAAAAAGTCACACAAATCCAGGAAACACAAAGAGTCCTAATCAAGAGGAACCCAAAGAGGCCCACTTAAAGACACATATAATTAAAATGGCAAAATTCCAAGACAAACAGAGAAACTTAAAGGCAGCAAGGGGGAACAAGAAAGGAAGTAACATACAAGGGAGCCTCGATAAGGCTAGCAGCTGACTTCTCAATGGAAATGCTCTAAGCCAGAAGAGAATGGGAAGAAATGATCCCAGTAATGAAAACCAGAGGCCTGCAACCAAGATTACTCTACCCAGCAAGGCTCTCAATTAAAATTAAAAGCTGAATAAGGAGCTTCCCAGACAAAAGAAGTCTAAAAGAATACACCTCCATCAAACCAGCACAGCAAGAGATGCTAAAGGGACTGCTATAAGAAAAGGAAGGAAAACAGTGAGAGTGAAAGGAACACAGGTATAAAAAAATGACAATGAATAAGTACCTGTCAATAATAACCTTGAACGTAAATGGATTAAATGCTTCAATCAAAAGACAGAATACCTCAATGGATAAGGAAACATGATCCACACATATGCTGCCTACAAGAGACCCCCCTGAGGACAAAAGACCTATACAGACCAAAACTGAAGGGCTAGAAAGAAATATTCCAAGCAAACTGACAGGAAAAACAAATTAGGGTAGCAATAGTCATATCAGACAAAATAGACTTCCAAAAAAAGGGCCATAAAAAGAGATACAGAAGGTCGCTTCATAATACCCAAGGGAAGAATCCATCAAGAAGACATAAATATCATAAATATATATGCAACCAATATAGGAGCACCCAAATACATAAAGAAAATCTTGGAGGACTTCAAGAAAGATATTGACAGCAGCACAGTTATAGTAGGGTATTTTAACACTACATTATCAAAAATGATAAATATTCAAAACAAAATATCAACAAAGATATTGCAGCACTGAACAATGTCCTAGATCAAATGAACTTAACTGATGTATATAGAGCCTTTCATACCAAAGAATCAAAATGCATATTCTTTTCAAATGCATATGGAACATTTTCAAAGATAGACCACATGATAGAATACAAAACAAGCCTTGAAAAATTCAAGAAAATTGAAATCATATCAAGCGTTTTCTCTGACCACAAGGGACTGAAACTAGAAACCAACCTCAAGGGAAAAGCTCAAAAACATCCAAACTCATGGAGATTGTATAACGTGCTATTAAACAATTAATTGTTCAAGAATGAGATCAAGGAAAAAATCAAAAAGTTTCTGGAAACAAATGAAAATGAACACACAACAACCCAAAACTTATGGGACACAGCAAAAGCAGTCATGAGAGGGAAGTTTATAACTATACAGGCCTACCTAAAAAAAAAATAAACAAAAGAAACATTTCAAATAAACAATTTAACCCTGTACCTACAGGAAATGGAGGAACAACAAAAAGACAGCCCAGAACAAGTAGAAGGAAGAAAATAACTAAGATCAGAGCAGAATTAAATGACATAGAGATTAAAGGCACAATTCTAAGGATCAATAAATTCAGGAATTGTTCTTTAAAAAGATAAACAAAACTGGTAAGTCTTTCTTTTTAAGATTTTATTTATTTATTTTCAGAGAGAGGAGAAAGGAGGGAGAAAGAGCAATGTATGGTTGTCTCTCACATGGTCCTAATTGGGGACCTGGCCTGCAACCCAGGCATGTGCCCCAACTGGGAATCAAACCTGGACCCTCTGGTTCCCAGCCCGTGCTCAATCCACTGAGCTACACCAGCCGGGCAAAACTGGTAAGTCTTTAAGCAGACTCATCAAGAAAAAAGAGAGATGACCTAAATAAACACAATCAGAAGTGAAAGAAGAGAGATTACAACTGATACCACAGAAATACATTTGTAAGAAATTAGTATGAATAACTATGTGCCAGGAAATTTGAAAACCTAGGTGAAATGGTCAAGTTTCCAGAAAAATATAATCTTCCAAAACTCAATGAAGAAGAAGCAAAACGCCTGAACAGACCAAAAACAGCTGACGAAATTGAAGCAGTAATCAAAAAACTCCCACAACAAAAAACCTCTGGACCGCATGGTTTCACAGAAGTATTCTACAAAGCATTTAAGGAAGCACTAACCCTTATCCTTCAAAGACTATTTCAAAAAATCCAAAAAGATGGAAGACTCCCAAACTCTTTTTATGAAACCAGCATCATTCTAATCCCCAAACAAGATAAAGACAAAACAAACAAAGAAAACTCCAGGCCAGTATTTTTGATGAACATAGATTCTAAAATCCTCAACAAAATATTGGCAAACCGCATCCAGTAATACATTAAAACAATCATACGACATGACCAAATGGCACTCATCCTGGGGATGTAAGGATGGTACAATATTCACAAATCAATAAATGGAATACATCAAGTACACAAAAGCAAAGACAAAAATCACATGATCATATCAATAGGTGCAGTAAAAGCATTTGATAAGGTAGAGCACCCATCTATGATTGAAACACTCAGCAAAGTGGGAATAGAGGGAGCATTCCTCAACCTAATAAAGGCCATATATGAGACACCTACAGCCAACATCACACTCAATGGGCAAAAATTAAACACTTTCCCACTAAGATCAGGAACAATAAAAGTTGTCCACTTTCAAAACTTCTATTCAAAAGAGTATTGGAAGTCCAACCACAGCAATCAGACAAGAAAAGGAAATAAAAGGCATCCAAATTGAAAAGAGGAAACAAAGTTGTCATTGTTTGCAGATGACATGATAGTGTTGAAAGAAAATCCTATATACTCCACCAAAAAACTGCTTGACCTAATAAATGAATTTGGCAAAACAGCAGGATACAGTCAATATCCAGAAATCAAAGGCATTTTTGTATACCAACAACAAAATATCAGAATCAGAAATCAGGAGAAAAATCCCATTTGATACAGCAACAAGAAAAATAAAATAGCTAAAAATAAGCCTAACCAAGGAGGTAAAAGACCTGTACTCAGAAAACTATACAACACTGAAGAAAGAAATTAAGGAAGACACAAATGAATGGAAACATATACCGTGGTCACAGATAAGAAGAATTAACATCGTCAAATTGTTTATACTACCCAAAGCAATTTATAGATTCAATGCAATGCCTATCAAAGTACCAATGACATATTTCACAGATATAGAACAAACACTTCAAAAATTTATATGGAACCATAAATGACCCCAAATAGCTGCAGCAATTTTGGAAAGAAGAGCAAAGTATGAGGGATCACAATATCTGGTATCAAACTGCATTACAATGCCACTGTAATCAAAACAGCCTGGTAGTGGCACAAAAACAAACACATGGACCAATGGAACAGAATAGAAGGCCCAGAAATAAACCCAAGTCTCTAAGGTCAATTAATATTTGACAAAGGGGGCGGCAACATAAAATGTAGCAAAAACAGCCTCTTCAGCAAATGTTATTGGGAAATCTGGACAGCTACAGGAGAAAACATGAAACTCGAGCACTAACTTACACCCTACCCCAAAATAAATTCTAGGTGGATAAAAGATTTAAATATACCATATTTTTTGGACTATGAGACACACTTTTCCCCCAAATTTGGAAGGAAAATGAGGGTGCATCTTATAGTCTGAATGTAGCTTACCTGGCTGTTTACATTTACATTGGTGAAATATTATGTTATTTATGTTATTAAATATTTTACCACATTTTTTGGTTCAAAATTTGTTTTCCTATTTTCCTCCTCTAAAACCTAGGAGTGTCTCATGGTCCAAAAGATATGGTAAGTCATGGCACCATTGAAGTCCTGGAAGAGAACATAGGCAGGAAATTCTCAAATATTACACTCAGCAATGTTTTCACTGATATGTCCCCCAGAGCAAGAGATATAAAGAAAAAAATAAACAAATGGTATCTCATCAAAATAAAAAATATTCTTCAAGGCTAAAGAAAACAGCATTAAAATGAGAAGAGAACCAACCATATGGGAAACATATTTGCCAAAGATATCTCAGACAAGAGTTTGATCTCCAAATATATAAAGAACTCACATGACTCCACTCTAAGAAGACAAGCAACCCAATAAAAAAAAAAGAAAAAAACAAGCAAAGGACTTGAATAGACATTTCTCCAAGGAGGACATAGAGTGGGTCCAGAGATGTACAAAAAGACGTTCAGTATC
>PVJI01030945.1:0-13588 GCA_004026765.1 Micronycteris hirsuta
GCGGCGCGGCAGGGGTCCGGGGAGGGAAACCACGAACTGTGAGTTACAACTGAACAGACTTGCACTCGCCACCTAGTATGGCATTGGGAAGTCCCCCAGTTCACTTTTTATGAATGTGAGGTCTCAGTAAACGTCTATTCCCCTTAAAAAATCACAGGGAAACCTGCTCGGAGCAAAAAGGAAGGGGTTCTAGGATGGATCTGAGGAACTGGATTTGTGTCTCGTTTTTGCTTCAGTGTTAGTGTGACCTTGGTGTGTACGATTCAACCTGAATTTAGCTTTATTTTCCATATTTGTGAAGTGAGGTGTAATTCACCTCGAAGGAGCTTTGAGAAGGTTGAGTTCATCTATATATGTCTTCTTTATCTCATATAGTATTTCTAATTTATTAGTGAAAGAACATATATGAGACGTTACTAAATATTTCTACAGTAATTATATTCTCTTTGGTGTGACTCAAGATTTTCTTTATAACACTTCCTTAAAATACTATTATTATGAAACTTTAATGTAGATTTTAGTAATAGATGTTATCTTCTAGAAAACAGACAAATAAATATTTTATATAAAGTATTTATAATTAAAATGAAGATAAAATATTTTAACATTGCCTTTAACATTTATTTGTGTTATATAATCTTAATTCTCATGCAATGTAGTCTGAACTAGCTCTCCATATCTCTAATTGATCTTTTTGGGGTTCTTGCTATGTAATGTTAGTTACAACTGCTCTTCTGTAGTCTGCCCTATCTGGGAGGGGTCAGTAAATTCTGTGTCCTCTTCCTTACACATGGATATTTGAACTTAGTTTTTTGGTAAGTATCAAAAAAACAATAAAGTATAATTATGCCGCTATATTGACACAGTAGAAAAATAAGAAAGAATGCAACATTATGTGCTAAAAGAATACCAACCCAAAACTCCATTACCTATTGCTTGAGAAAATCAGCCACTGAATCATATTTTTCTATCTTATTTTGTTGATGTCTTTTATTTTCCTCAATAAAAAGGAAGATATATTAAAAACATTACTATTTAAGAATTGTTTATATTTCTGGCACCTCTCTATTTAAAATAGTTCTCTCATTCAATCAAAGATAAACCACAATTGTGATGTTTTCCTTCCTTGTTTTTTATCATGTTAAAAACAGGTTACAAAGTATAAAATTGCCCTATTTTATAAGTCTTTCCATGTGGATTTCCTTTAACTATTTTTATGCACATTTTCTGAAACCAGGTTTCTCCATCTCTGCGATCTTATAAATGGCACAGGATGATGGGTGTTTACAATATTGATGATTATGTCTGAGGCATATATTTTTGTACTTGGGTGTATATAGGAAAAAAGTCATAATGTATCATCTTACAGATAACCACATCCTGATTATTTGGAGAGGGAGATGTAAAAATAAATGCAGAGTTTAAATACACACATTTAATGGTTTAAAGCCATGCTTGTAGCCAGTTAACCAAAAGGCCAAGTTCCTAAATATGGCATTTGGTACACTAATGAAAACAAACACCCTGGCACCTGCCACACAAAAGACATTTGATTAACTAGTTGAAACTTGATTGCTACCAAATTAGAAACAGAGGAAATTATAGGGAGGGAAGGAAAAGACCAGGTTCGGCTCCATTTCCCTATTTTGTTGATAGTGGATAAATATAGCCCATGATTTAAAAATCTGCTCAGTCCCATGTATGCTCTAGATCACAGAATACACACTCAAAGGATGGTCATTGTGTGAATATACCAAAGTGGAGATGTTTGCAATTTTTTCAGTATGCCAATAATTTTTATTGAGTAATATTTGAATATTATTTCTCTCATTTGAAGATCTAATGCATTTTTAAACTAAAAATTATTAAGCTATATGCCTTTGAAGGCTGGTATTGAAGAAAAAACAAACTACTCAGGTGATTAAGGAAATCTCTCTTCAATAGTATCTGACTTAAAGATAGATCTAACCATTAGACACACTCAAAAGAAGACTGAGTTTGGGGGTGAATCTTGATAACTTCTGGAATTATTTTCTTGATCAGAAATATTCAAAGTAGAATCTACTCACCTCTATGTACACCAAAAATTAAAAAATAAAGGGCTTAAAAATAAAATACTTAAAAAGTAATTTAAAATATGTTTTATCTCCTCTTCCCACTTTGGCAGAGCAGAGACACTTAAGTGAGACGTGTTATGAATGGTTCCAAGTTCAGACCCTAGGAAACGTCTATGTGTGCCTGCCCAAAACCTTCTTTCTCCAAAAACGAGGGTGGTTTTCTACACAAGAGTTAAGTCAGTTTGGCCCTTAAGTAAATCTGTAAAACAAAATATGATCTTCAGTATGCCCTTACCCTGTCGCATAAGTTACAGCCACTCAAGCCTTTTTAATAACAGAGAAAAGCAACAGGAATAGTAGATAACAGAGTGATTGTAATTTTTTTTTATTTTAAAAGAGAGCTTACAAGGGACCATGCTAATCACAAAATCTGTATGGGATATTGTGATGGAAATAGACCTAATCTAGGATTTGTGAGACTCAGGCTCTGCCTGGGCTTGGGGGCTATGTCACTGCAGGTCTTTAGGCAAATTTTCTTCTGTAGACTGAGCAAAATGGGGCTGGTCTAATTAACCTATAAAGTTGCTTCTAGCTTTTTTATAATCTGTTGGTATATCTGGTTCTTTTCTGTTTGAAGTGCAGACATCGTAGGTAATGATAATCGCAGGTGAATGTTTAGCTAGGAAAACCTTTCTGCTGCCCCTCACATCAGCTGCATCTGTGTATAACATTGCATCTAGGTTTTGACATAAATAGGTTCCTCTTGAATATTCCACCTGACAAGAAAGGACTCCCAAATCAGTGTAAGATATTATTTTTGGTAAGAAGACTCATTTTATAAATAAATTTAAGAAAAGAAGAAAGTGCTACTGATTAAATTGTGATGTGCTATCAAGTGTAAGACTCTACTAGACTCATTCTAATTTCAGATATATTAAATATACTTAAGAATAAATGAAATATGGTGTATCTATTTTCAAATGTTTATTTGCTTCTTTTTACATGTTTTTGTCATCATGCTGAAGTCATTGTGTTCAATTTCCCCACATGTTCAAAACAAAATTTGTGAGAGCTGAGAAGCCAGAAGTCATAGTGCTCAGTTGTATCCCTCAGACAGAAAAAGAACAGTACAATAACTAACATATTGTCACATAAAAATTTTAAAAAGATCATAAGTAATATTAAAATTTTTAAATATTTGATTGAGTTTCTATTCCCCTGCACTTAGAGTTGACAGTCTATCAAGATAAAATAATAATTTAAGTATTTGTACAGTAACCACAAATAATAGTATTGGTAGATATAATTGATACAAAATAGGAATTTTTGATAAAAGGAATTTTTAGCTATCTGAAACCTACACCAATATTGCATATGTACCCACATATGTACATATACTTTACACATAATGTTACTCTAAAAACTTCTTCAGATGAACTAATAAGTACTTAAAAAAGAAAGCCCTTTCAATCAATGGGTTAGATATTCAACATAAGATTATTTCTGTGATGGTGAAATAAAATTCAGAATTGAGTGGAAGGGTAGGGATAAGCATCTTTGCTGTCCTATTTATTGGTCTGGTGACCTTGAACAAGATGCAAAAACTGTTAAAATATCTAATAAAACTCACATTATGAATTCACAAAATTTTAATTAATTAATTATAATGAACTAAAAATTATGTGATTAATTTGCAATTAGCACAAATTATTATGAATTTGGCTTAGGTTTTATAAATAAGAGCAATAAAAAGATTTAATTTATAATTAATATTATTTACTAAAATATATAAAGATGTACATCATCTGTATAACAACACTGCATTATATATTCTTCTTATTTTATCATAGGGAAAACTTTTCAGTGTGAACTCTAAATTGTGCATGAAAACATTTTGTAAACTATAAGGCAATGTGGAAAGATTAATGACATGTTATAAAAGTAATTATTACGGAACTGAAGCCAGGTCTTTGAAGCCAAGTCCTTCCAGAGAACATAAAACTTATACTCAACAACCATCTAGGGAATTTGGGGCCATTTATAGAGACAATCTACAAACATATGTTAAACAACCAAGAGGATACATTACAATTTGACATTATACAGACAATCTTGGTATTTCAATGAATGACATTTAAACATGGTGTGAAAGATAGTTGTTTCTAGTTTTCTTTGATGAGTGAAGCACCAGGTGCTTGAGACACTTGCCTGCTGGAAAGCAGAGGCCAGGGGTTCCTCGTTCGCTCCTTTATTGGCGCTGCTATTCCACAGCTTTAGTGAACCGCTCCGCCAACAAGAGAGCTGAGTGTGGCTACGGCACTTAGAGCTTTAGAAGTGGGGAATTAGTTTCAGATCCTAGGGAACTCAAATAAGAAATTTAAAGTCCCCGAAGAGTTCATCAAAGAGCCTTTGAATTACAACTTTTATCTTCTGTCACTAACATGTACATCATCTATATCATCCTCGCGAAGATATTATCTGAGAGATAACCATGGGGCTTAGTAATTTATTTAAAAATCTCTGTAAAATGTGTTATTTTCTGTAAATTGGGTGATAGTCATCTTGCTTTGTGTTTTGAGTATAATCCTGAATGGAAGGTCCAAATTGACACTGATAAATTTAACATTTCCCATTTAAAAAAAGTAAAATATCAGGGATTTCTTTCCCATTTCTCATTACTCTTCAATTGGCAGTAGTAAATTTTCCAAAGTCACAAAGCCAGTTAGAAGAAGAGCCAGAACAACAACTTACATTTTCAGACACTCAGTTTCATGCTCCTTCAAGTATAACCTAATGATGGAAGTATAAAACATTTTTCCATTTCCAAAACAAATTGCTTATAAAGTAAAATATTTATGGATGAGGTGTTCCTAATGTGGAAGACACCTGCATTTTAAAATGACTTTCCCTGAATGCTACAAATCAGGAAAAATGATAATTTACTGTTATATATGAGTTAACTGATTTTATTCTATTTGGCACCATTTTCATTCTATTTTGGACACTATAACCTTCCAGAATTGTAAAATTGTGTGTGTATTTTTTTTCTATTTGGAATTTTCAATCATACTACTAGTATCTTTCTTGCAAAAATTTAAGAAGACAGAAAGCTACATGATGCTGTAAAGGAAGCATCATGTAGCTTATTTTTTTTAGCATTACTAAAAATCTTAGGTATGTATGTTTAACAAAGTATTTAGTTGTCAATGTAAACTCCTTGAGGGGAGGAATTATGTCATGTTCACCAGTGTATCTCAGCACCCAACAATGCATATAGGGTCAACATTATGTGCTGAAATGAATGCGTAGAGCAGTCTATGTGGCAGTAAATAGAAATGCAGGGCAGGTATCAATATTCCAGTTTTATTGAGATGGAAACTAAAGCTTAGAGAAGGGGAGAGATTTGCCCAAGTTTTACATCTACAAAAATATGTGCCACAGGTCATAAAAAATTCCAGTATGCCCATTACTCTTTTACATTGCAGATTCTCATTGTAATCCAAGGGACTTGCATCTATAGTCTCCAATAATTATTGCAGTGTGGTTTAAGATTAATGCTCATCAAACATTCATTTATGTTAAGACCCCTGAATTATTACTGTCACCCAGAAATAGAAGAGAACTTTGTGTTATGATTGTATACAATTCTGGTAGGGGCATTTGTTATTTAATTCTAATATTTAACAATGGGTCTGAATTTTTAAAACTGTGGACAGGAAAAAGCTGGCAGAGCTGCACTTGACTGGCTATTTGGCCATTTAATACACAGGCAAGTTTTATGTGGTGTTAAAAGGCTTTCAAAGCCCTGGCTGGTGTAGCTCAGTGGATTGAGCACGGGCTGGGAACCAAAGGGTCCCGGTTCGATTCCCAGTCAGGGCACATGCCTGGGTTGCATGCTGGGTTCCTAGTGAGGGCCATGTGAGGAGCAACCATACATTGCTGTTTCTTTCCCTCTCTGTCTCCCTCCCTTCCCCTCTCTCTAAAAAATAAATAAATAAAATATTAAAAAAAAAAAAAGGCTTTCAAAAGGTTAAGTTGGAAAAATGCAGTTAAATACGGCATAACAAGCTTCAGGATAATGTGGAATATCATCACTTCCTTTACCCTTTAACTCACTTTGTACTTATACATAATATTTAATTAAATATTGAGTTAAATTTTAAGTATGCTAAACTAGCCAATTAATCAATGAAAAATACTCTCTGAAACATAAACAAAGGACCAAAAATATAAATTTAATAGTAACAACAGGATGTGTTCATTAGGTAGACACTGTACACCAGATACCAGCGATGCAAAGGGAAGTGAGACACTCTCCCTGCCCTCAGTACGCACCGCCTGGCGGAACGGAAGCCCCTCAGCCGTTGCTGGGCCAGGAGCTTCCTCCACCAATAGCACACTCTTTGTGGAATGCTTTCATCTTCTTCAAGTACAATTTTTGCATATAGCCTTTTATTTTAAGATTTGCTAGTACTTTATTATTATGAACTCCATCTATCTCCTTTCACCCTAGTGACAGTCATGTCAGATAGACATGGAAAATATTGTAATTCTATCATTTGAATAGATTAACTGACACAAACTGGGGTACTTTAAAACTCTGGTTTCCTAACTTCGGGTAGTATGTGAACACTTTCTAAGAAAACAAATTGAATTAGTGGAAAGAATTTGGTTGGCCCTTAAGGTACAGAGACCTGGGTGTGACTCCTGACTGAGCATGTCACTTAGCCTCTCTGGTTTAATATCTTTATTGGGATAATGGAGCAAATATTTAGTTTATAGGTTTACTATAATGATTATAAGTAATATAGGTAAAGTGACTGGTACAAAATAGTTAATAAACAATAGTGATTATCCTGCATTGTCTTCTAAATATGGCGATTTTTCAAAATATTATTTTTATTTTTTTTATTTTTATGAAATAAAACCCTTTGTTATCCTTGTTCATTGTAAGGAAAAAAATTAGTCCTTAGAATCTAGAATTATAGCAGAGTGATAGAAATTTAAATTTAATAAAGTAATATTAAGTGAGAGAAGGAAATTTCACTAAAAAGACTTATAAGTGGCAATCACTCTAATATTTGATATTACCATATGCTACACCTTATCATTAGTTTCAGCCTTAATATTTCCATGAAAATATAGCATACAACGCTAAAGAATATCATAGTGGGAAGCAAACAAAGGGAAAAAACCTCAGTTATACTCAAAACATAATTATTCTTCAAGCTCTAAGTAACAAAATGAATATTTAGTTGAATTCTAATATAATATAAAATGAAAAATCTGTTGTTTTATAGTTCATTATAAGATATCTTTATTGACCTCATTTTTAAGTCACTAATTTTGTTGTTAAAATCATGATTTTTTCACATAATTTTTGTAATACTGACAATATGGCATAGTCAGGTGTGTGTCATGGAAGCAGAGCCACCATGGATGTCATGGACCTTGTGACAGGAACTACACTTGACAGAAGCAAGGGGGCAGCTGGGAAGGGATGGGCTATGAAGAAGATCAGGGAAAAGATGACATCACTTTCCAATTTTCTCAAAGCGCTGGCACGGACAGAGAAGCCAGAGCTTGCAGGGAAATGCAGCCACCACCATGGGGCTCATGGAAGCCCACGAGAGGTCCGCGGGAAGCCGCGGCTATGACTTGGTGGGTCAGCGGCCCAGGTGCCAGTGGTAGGTTGGATGACATTTTAAAAATGCCTTTTTTTTTCACATGTATAGAGACTTACGTGTTACAGGAATATAGAATTTTAGAAAGGAAGTGGACACTCATTAGAAATTGTCAAATTAAAACCCTCAGTAGATAACGAGAGTGAGGCTCAGGGACAATGAACTCGCCCAAGGGAGAGGAGGTGAAGGGGAGATGTAAAATGGATGAAGAGGAGGAGGGAGGAGGGGGAGAAGGGAGCCGGTGCTCCGTGCGGAAGCTTGAGCTGGTGAGGCTGCCATAAGGGAGCAGGCGTACGGCTGGGCCACAGCCTGTTCAAGCCAACCGAGGAACTGGCAATTACTGGCAGGTGATGCAGAGAGGTAGTCTGAGGGTTATTTGGAGAAAGGAGAGGAGGGCTCAGCTTAAAAATGCCTCTAATCAGAGAGATCTTCATGCCCATGGGAGTTGGCCTGGGAAGGGATGTGTCCAAGGCTAGGGGAGAACTCGTGGCTCACCTCTTGTACCCTCCCGTACTGAGGGAGAAAGGAATCCCTCCTCTGCTGAGTGAAAGCTGTCCAAGTCAGAACTGAGGTTAGAAGTCTGCTTTCCTGACTCCAAAGCTTGTGTTCTCTGATGGCACCATTGAATCTAAGCAAAAGTGGTCTGGTGGGTAAGGGTCACTGAAGATGAAATATTGGCAAGGAGGTTAAGTTAGAGGATGTCTGGAGATTAGCCACAAGATACTCTTATATTGGGTGCTCATTTTTTAACACAGGGAACATTGCTGAAATGGAACTTCCCCAGCTCAGTCACACACTCAGTCTCCCTGGCACGTCCAGTTGTTTTTTTCTCTTTCAGTGATAACAGAGTATTACTGAACCCCACTCTGTGCTTCACGCTTGCCTGAAGTTGCACAGCAACAGTGACAGAGTTGGGGTAATATTTGGGACTGCTTACTTTCAGTCTATTGCTTTAAGACAAGCTCAATTAATCTAATTTTATTATACAAATGTTCAAATCATTGAAAGTATTTGAACAAGAAGTTAAAATGATAGCTCCGATGTCCCAAATAAACTCTACTAAACGTATCTGCTTCTCTACTGCTTCTCTTCTCACTATGACTCATTATAGAAGAACCAATTCAAAATCCTGAGAAATAAGGGGAGAGAGCAAATATCAACCTTAAATACCTTAAATAACTCATTGAATGAAAGCACAGTGCATTTCACTTACAAAGAGGAGACTTGAATTCATAGCTACAGGAGAAAATTAACTTGCCAAAGGGAGAGGAGATGAAGGGAAGATATAAAATGGATGAAGAGGAGGAGGGAGAAAGGGGAGCTTCATGCTGAGGTCTGAGCTGAGGTCTGAGCTGATGAGGCTGCCATAAGGGAGAAGGCATAAGGCAATCCCAGAAAAGTTCTGTGATTGCTGAAGGGTAGTACCAAACTAAACAAGAGACACAAAATGTTCCTGGTTTGGGGGGAGAAAATTAATGCGACCTTATCAATTCTGTGGCCTATATGGGCATTAAAATAATCATAAAGCATTGCTAAAATTATTTAATTTCTAGGAAAATAACTCAGAAAAAATAATCACAGTTCTAAATCTATAGAATTTATTATTGTAACTCAAAGGAACAATATTTGCCTTGCTAAACTGGATTTATTGAGTGGACACTATTTCCACAGAAAAAAACCTGAAACAAAATATTAAATTTGTTCCTAAACAGAACTCAAATGTATGTTTCAGATTAACTTTCAATTCAATCATTTAACAGCAAAAGCACTTCATTAAATACCAAAGAATAAATATGATCCATCTACTGTAAACTGTTTTTAATATCATACTTGCATATTTGAGTTTTATAAGAAGAAAAACAGGATAATTTAGATTTAAAGAATGTAGCATTTGATTAATTTAGGGTGTTCTTTGGCTCCAATTTTGATAGAAATAAAGATAAGAGAAAAACTTTCCTTCCTACCTAGTTTGTTGTAAGTGGATCTCTTTTGTACATTAAAATTTTTTCTCACGTTGATCATCTTTGATGGAAGTAAACTAATGCTATTACTATACATATAAAACCATCATCTTTGTTTTAGAATGGAAAATCAAAGCTAAAAAATAATGTAATAAATATGAAACTTCTGAGTAAACAATTAGCTGCACGCGTAGTTTGCATTACAAAATTATCTTCTTAGGTTTTCTACTCAGTTTAGAGATGGAAATATTACCCCCCCAAAAGCATTTCTAATTTTAACAAAATCAAAATACAACCAAAACATTAAAAGTATGTAAAAATTTAAAAATAGTTAGAAGGAAAAAATACCAAATTGTTATCAGCTTTTATATTTAACTTACCTTGTGAAAAATCAGGAGATTGTAACTTTAGAGTCCTGTCTGTACAGTTTCTCCCAAACTCAGCCCTGATGGTGAGATTTCTCTGAGTTTTTATAGTCTCAGTTATACACCCCTTACTCCAATCCCTGCCTTTGCTCTCTCTTACATCATTTCTACAGATTTTCCACTGAACCTTTCCCCAAGCCTCTCTTCAATATTCCTCTCTCTCCCTCTCTCTCTCTTTTTCCCTCTCCTATTCTTCCTCTTCATATTTATTATATCTATTGCTTTGATCATGGCATTTTAGTAAAAACAGGAGTTTGGGGCTCTGGAAAATTTAAGTCAACATTTAATATTGTGTTCAGCCTTAGACCCATCACCTCTTTCTGAGGTTTTAATCCAGCTCAGATAATTACAAATCATATTAGGGAAATAAAAGGCACTAAGATTTGTTTTAAAAAATCACTAGGGTATTTCAAAGTAAGATTTTGAGATATTTATAATCAGAAACCCAAAGTGATTTATTGTTGCATATTTTGGATCCTTAAATTAAATGATCATCTATGGAAATGGTGAGGAGTTCCAGCCTCAGTCAGGTGGACAGCTCTGTGTCACTGGAACCGACAGCTCCTTCGTCATTAACATTGCTATACTGGGAAGGCTGTCACTCACAAACCTATAAATACTGAAGAGTGACATGTGGGCTATAAATGCAGACGTCGTAATCATTCTTATCTTGCTCTTGTTCTCTAGTATTTTAGTTTTCTTTTAACCAAAACATTCCTGCCTCTATCTGAAAGTTCTTTCGTTCTCATTTTCTACTAATCGCAATGACAACTTTGCATACACAAATTGTAAAATGGTGTTATGAAGTCCTAAAGGTAGTATGCTAATTTGTTAGATCATTATTAGCTCATTTGCTTCACCAATAGCTCCCCATTTGCCAGATAAAGAAACTGAAGCTAGATAAAATAAGTGACTTTATGAGATCAAACAGCTGGAAGTAGTAGCAGAGCCAGATTTCAAATAAAGATCTTAATTCCACATCCAGTTCTTTTCCCACGACTTCATTCTGTCTCGGTATTTAAAAACTCAGAAAAGAGAATCCAAACCATATTGTGTTTTTGCACAAATAGAAATAAATTTGCTCTCTTTGGTTTTGCTTTAAAAGCCATTTAAAATACTACTCAGTAGTATAGGAACGATTACATGGTTAATTTGGATCTAGATGGGGAACTGACCAGAGCACACTTGAATTGGTGGGACAGTAAAATGCTTCATTTTTATGAAGGGTTTCCAGGGATAACATATGTCTCAACAAGCTTGAAATTTGAGTAGTTGGCAGCGATAGTTCACAAGTCAAGATAAAAATACAGCCTAATTGTGGACTCTTGTTTAGACATTACTGCCATAAAACGATTATGTTAGCTTGAATCCACATGATGGAAAACTCTCAATATAGATTTAACGGATGCATCACAATGCTACCAGAAGCCAATATTCTTGACGTACCTTCTACCCTTATTTGAAATGCCTCCCTCAGCATGCTGACAAGTGATATCTGTGGCTGATTTATTCCAGATCTGTCCCTGCCTAGACAGTCCAAAGATTCCACCCTATTTGTGGATTTTGTTGACCTAATTCAAAAGTTTGACTTAACTGTTCTGTAGCAGTAGAAATAGCAACAGTTTATTCCAGGAACATAGCCATGGTACATTTAAGCCATTTATACAGGCTTCTGCACATTATATACTTCTATGTAAATTACTTAGGCATTTGTATATAATAGAGAAACTCTGCTATCTGAAAAAAAGAGTAGAAATGGAGTCATGTGAAGAAATAGAAAGAGAAACCACCGTAACAGATGGGAGAGAAGGAGATGAGAAAGGGAGAAAATATTAAGGAAACCTTTTTCAGTTAGTATAGCCCTATTTCATTCCTATAACAATCTTGCCAAGTGGGATATTATTATTCATATACAACGGATAAGAAAACTAAAGCTCAAATATGTGAAATGGATAGTCTAGGTGCTCACAGCTTAAAAATGATGGGACCAGGTGTTGGATGTTATTCTATCAGTCGGGATTCTGGGAGGAAAGACATGGCACGTTCAAACTGAGTAATTTGGGGAGAATTTAATGTGGGGAGCATGTAGAGGAACTGGAAAGGATAGTGCCATCCTCTTAACAAATAATAACCCACTATACCTAACCCTGAAGGGTTAAAGCTGATTGCAGGACACAGAGACAGAGGTGTGTGTGTAGAGAAAGTTGGCTGGCAGAAGTGTGACCTTTCATCCAGGAACATGGCCAATCACAAACAATCTAAAGGGGAGGGACCCTAAACACTGAGGTTTCACTCTGCCTCCTTGATGCAATTTCCTTTCAAGTTTACCTTTGGTCAAATCCAACTGACAAAGGGATTCAAAGGGAGGAGATAAAAGATCCAGCATATTGTTTACTCGAAATTGTGCTAAGACCAACATGTCTGCACGTGCCATTACCTATATTATTATCTCATACTTCCTAACATTTTTTTTCCAGTCAGGTTTATTGAGGTATACTTTACATACACAAAATTCTCCCTTTTAAGGTGTACAGTTTGATATGTTTTGACAAATGTAGAAAGTATGTAGCTTCCCCTACAATCAAGGTATAGAACATGTCTATAACAGCCCTCCCCCCCAATTCCCTTCACACCCCTTTGCAATCAAACCCCTACCCTGCCCTCTAGGTCTTGGTGACCTCTGATCTGATTTCTGTCCCTCTAATTTTGTCTTACCCAGAAGCCTGTAGGAGATTCTACATCATGTGGTCTTTGGTGTCTGGATTCTTTGACTTAGATTGCTGCTCCTGAGATTTATCTCTGTTTCTAAATGTATCAACACCTTGTTCCTTTTTTAGTGAGAGTGTTCTATTGGAAGGATGTACAACAATGTGCTTACTTATCCTCAGTTGGCGGAAATGTGGTTTTTTTTTTTTCAGTTTTTGGTCATTATTGAGTAAAGCTACCATAAACATTAATGTAGAGGTCTTTGAGTAGATATATGCTTTCATTTCACTGGGGCAAAATACATAGATTTGGGATTCTTGGATCATGTGGTGATTATATGTTAACTTAATAGGAAATAACAAAATTGATTTCTAGAATGGCTCTGCCATTTTGCATTCCCACCTGAAATGAATGGGAGTTCAGCATCCTTGCTAGCATTTGACATTCATCACCATTTTCAAAAATTTTGCCATTCTAAGAAATGTATATTGGTACTTTGCTGTGTTTTGATTTGCTTTTTCCTAGTGATTAATAATGTTGAGAATATATTTATATACTTGTTTCCCATTCCTGTATCTTCTTTGGTTAAGTGTCTGTTCAGATCTTTCTCTAATATCCAGTTGTGAGAATTCTTTATTTAAATATTCTGGATAAAAGATTTTTATAAGACTTGTGTTTTGTACTTTTATCAACTCTGTGGTGTTTCTTTTCATTCTCATAACAGTTTCTTTCACAGGATAGGCATTTTTTTTTAA
>PVJI01030946.1:0-13611 GCA_004026765.1 Micronycteris hirsuta
ATTGGGTTTTTTGTCTTCCTGGAGTGGAGTCGTATGAGTTCTTTGTATATTTTGGAGATCAGACCCTTGTCTGAGGTATCACTGGCAAATATGTTTTCCCTTACGGTTGGTTCTCTTTTTATTTTAATACTGTTATCTTTAGCCATGCAGAAGCTCTTTATTTTGATAAGGTCCCATTTGTTTATTCTTTCCTTTATGTCCCTTCCTCTAGGAGACATATCATTGAAGATGCTGCTGCGTGGAATGTCTGAGATTTTCCTACCGATGTATCCTCTAGGACATTTTTGGTGTCACAACGTATATTTAAATCTTTTATCCAATTTGAATTTATTTTTTGTATGGTGTAAGTTGGTTGCTTGAGTTTCATTTTTTAGATGTAACTGTCCAGATTTCCCAACACCATTTGTTGAAGAGGCTATTTTTATTTCATTTCATGCTTTTGCCCCCTTTATCAAAGATTAATTGCCCGTAGAGACTCGGGTTTATTTCTGGGCTCTCTATTCTGTTCCATTGGTCTATCTGTCTGTTTTTATGCCAGTACCAGGCTGTTTTGATTACAGTGACTTTGTAATACAGCTTGATATCAGTAATTGTGATCCCTCCAGCCTTTCTTTTCTTTCTCAAAATTGCAGTTGATACTCGGGGTCATTTATGATTCCATATAACTTTTTGAAGTGTTTGTTCTATATCTGTGAAATATGCCATTGGAACTTTGATAGGGATTGCATTGAATTTATAAATTGCTTTGGGTACTATGGACATTTTGATGATGTTGATTCTTCAAATCCATGAGCATGGTATAAGTTTCCATTTTTGTGTGTCTTCCATGATTTCTTTCTTCAGTATTGTGTACTTTTCTGAGCATAGGTCTTTTACCTTCTTTGTTAGGTTTATTCCCAGGTATTTTATTTCTTTTGTTGCTGTATCAAATGAGATTTTTTTCCTGATTTCTCTTTCTACTGTTTTACTGTTGGTATATAAAAATGCCTTTGATTTCTAGATATTGACTTTGTATCCCGCTGCTTTGCCAAATTCAATTATTAGGTCAAATAGTTTTTTGGCAGAGTCTATAGGATTTTCTAAGTACACTATCATGTTATCTGCAAACAACAATTTTGTTTCCTCCTTTCCAATTTGGATGCCTTTTATTTCCTCTTCCTGTATGATTGCTGTGGCTAAAACTTTCAGTACTATGTTGAATAGAAGTGGTGATAGTGGACAACCTTGTCTTGTTCCTGATATTAGTGGGAAAGATTTTAGGTTTTTTTTTAGACTGTATCATATACTCTTTCCTTTTAAAGATTTTATTTTTATTTATTTTTAGAGAGTGGGGAAGGGAGGGAGACAGAGAGGGAAAGAAACAGCAATGTATGGTTGCGTCTCACATGGTCCTCACGGGACCTGGCCCACAACCCAGGCATGTGCCCTGACTGGGAATCAAACCAGGACCGCTTGGTTCCCAGCCCGCGCTCAATCCACTGAGCTACACCAGCCAGGGCAAGACTTTAGTTTTTGTACATTGAGTATAATGTTGGCAGTAGGTTTCTCATATATGGCCTTTATTATGTTGAGGAATGCTCTCTCTATTCCCACTTTTCTAAGTGTTTTTTCATAAATGGATGCTGTACCTTATCTAATACTTTTTCTGCATCTAATGATATGTTCATGTGATTTTTTGCCTTTGCATTTTTTAATGTGATGTATCACATTTATTGTTTTGTGAATATTGTACCTTCCTTGCATCTCTGGGATGAATCCCAGTTGGTCATGGTGTATGATCTTTTTAATAACATGCTGGATGTGGTTTGCTAATATTTTGTTGAAGATTTTAGCATCAATGTTCATCAACGATATTGGCCTGGAGTTTTCTTTCTTTGTTTTGTTTTTTTCTGGTTTTTGGATTAAGATGGTGCTGGCTTCATAAAAAGACTTTGGGAGTCTTCCATTATTTGGGGTTTTTTGGAATAGTCTGTGAAGGATAGGAGTTAGTTCTTCCTTAAATGGTTTGTAGAATTCTCCTGTGAAACCATCTGGTCCAGGGCTTTTGTGTGTTGGGAGTTTTTTGATTACTGCTTCAATTTCATCCACTGCTATTGGTCAGTTCAGGTTTCCTGCTTCTTCTTCTTTGAGTTTTGGAAGATTATATTTTTCTAAAAATTTGTCCATTTCACCTAGGTTTTCATATTTCTTGGCATACAGTTCTTCATAGTAGTGTCTTATAATCCTTTGTATTTCTGTGGTGTCAGTTGTAATATCTCTTCTTTCGTTTCTGATTGAGTTTCTTCGAGTCCTTTCTATTTTTTTTTTTTTTTTTGGATGAGACTGCTTAAAAGCTTGTCAATTTTGTTTGTATTTTCAAAGAACCAGCTCCTGGATTCATTGATTCTTAGAATTGTGCTTTTAGTCTCTATGTCATTTAATTCTGCTCTGATGATGGTTATTTCCTTCCTTGTACTTGCTCTGGGTTGTCTATGTTGTTCGTCGAGTTCTTGTAGGCATAGGGTTAAGTTGTTGTTTTGAAATGTTTCTTTCTTTTTTTTTTTTATGTAGGCCTGTATTGCTATGAAGTTCCTTCTCAGGACTGCCTTTGCTGTGTCCCATAAGTTTTGGGTAGTTGTAAGTTCATTTTCATTTGTTTCAAGAAACTTTTTGATTCCTTCCCTTATCTCATCTGACCCATTCATTGTTTAATAGAATGCTGTTCAATCTCCATGATTTTGAGTGTTTAGGGTTTTTTTTTTCCTTTTGGTTGGTTTCCAAATTTAATCCCTTGTATTCACAGAAAATAATTGATATGATTTTAATTTTCTTGAATTTGTTGAGGCTTGTTTTGTGTCCTATCATATGGTCTGTTTTTGAAAATGTTCCATGTGCATTTGAAAAGAGTGTGTATTTAGCTTCTTTGGGGTGAAAGGCTCTCTCTATATATATTAGTTAAGTCCATTTCCTCTAGGGCATTGTTCAATGCCACAAGATCTTTGCTGATATTTTGTTTGGAAGATTCAGTACTCCATTTTTGACAGTGGGGTGTTGAATCCCCTACTATAATTTTGTTGCTATCAATATCTTTCTTGAAGTCCTCCAATATTTTCTTTATGCATTTGGGTGCTCCTATGTTGGGTGCATATATATTTACAATGTTTGTGTTGTCATGGTGGATTCTTCCCTTGAATACTATGAAGTGTCCTTCTGGGTCTCTCTTTACGGCACTTTATTTGAAGTCTATTTTGTCCAATATGAATATTGCTCCCCAAGCTTTTTTTTCCTGTCCATTTGCTTGGAAAACTTGTTTCCAGCCCTTCATTTTCAGTCTGTGTAAATCTTTTGTCCTGAGTTGGGTCTCTTGTAGGCAAAATATGTGTGGATCGTGCTTTTTCATCCATTCAGCTATTCAATGTCTTTTGTTTGGAGCATTTAATCCAATTATGTTTAAGGTTATTATTGATAGGTACTTATTCATTGCTTTTTTTTTTTTTGTACCTGTGTTCCTCTCTCTGCCTCTTTCCATTCTGTTTCTTAAATTAGTCCCTTTAGCATCTCTTACAGAGCTAGTTTGGTGGAGGTGTATTCTTTTATACTTCTCTTGTCTGGGAAGCTCCTTATTTGGCCATCTATCTTGATTGAGAGACTTGCTGGGTACATTAGCTTTGGCTACAGGACTCTGGTTTTCATTACTTGGAGTATTTCTTGCCATTCTCTTCTGGCTTGGAGTGTTTCCATTGTGAAATCAGCTGCTAACTTTATCGGGACTCCCTTGTATTTTACTTCCTGTTTTTGCCTCGCTGCCTTTAAGATTCTCTCTTTATCTTGGAATTTTGCCATTTTAATTATGCTGTGTCTTGAAGTGGGCCTGTTTGGGTTCTTTTTGATTGGGACTCTCTGTATTTCCTGGATTTGTGTGACTTTTTCTCTCATTACATTAGGGAAGTTTTCCATCATTACTTTTTCAAACTGGTTTTCTATCTCTTGCTCCTCTTCTTCTTCTACTGGTATTCCTATTATACGAATATTATTACGTTTCATGTTGTCCTGCATTTCCCTTAATACCTCTTCATTCTTTCTGAGTCTCTTTTCCTGTTCTTGCTCTACCTAGCTTGTCCTCCAGCTTGCTGATTTGATTGTCTGCCTCATCCAGCCTGCTTGTAATTCCTTCTAATGTCTTTTTTTATTATTTCTGTGGCTTTATTGTTAATTTCTTCCTGATTTTTGTTCATAGTTTCTATTTCCTTTGTCATGGTGATGTAGTTCTCACTCAGTTCCTTGTAGTTGTCTGTGAGTTCCTAGAGTATCTTTATAACCATTATTTTGAATTCTATATCTGATAGTTTGTTTACCTCCATTTTGTTTAGCTCTTTTAGTGGGGAGTCTTCCATTCCTTTTGATTGCATGTTCTTTTTTTGTCTCCCCATTTTAGATGACTCCTTTTGTTTGTTCCTGTGCTTCCTGATGTTTCACTTTGCTAGATGTCTTTGCAGGGTGAACTTCTATGGTTTTTATCCTCCAGCAGGTATACTGATGTTCACAGCTCCCACCTATTCTTGTATGTGATCAGTGGAAGGGTGTAGGTAAAATTAATTAAGACAGCAGGAGAGTATTTTATGGGATTTAAAGTGCCAGCAATTAAAGAAGAGATAGTAGATTCTTTGTATAAGTATAGCGTTAACTGTGATATTTCACCCAACTAGCCACTTCCTATAAAAAGTGAGAGATAAGACTATTTTTTTAAGATTTTATTTATTTATTATTAGAGATAGGGGAAAGGAGGGAGAGAGAGAGGGTGAGAAACAGCAATGTATTGTTGCCTCTCACATGGCCCTCACTGGGGACCCGGCCTGCAACCCAGGCATGTGCGCCGACTGGGAATCGAACCGGAACCCTCTGGTTCCCAGCCTGCGCTCAATCCACTGAGCTACACCAGCCAGGGCTGATAAGACTCTTGTTAGAGGGAGGAAGACTGTGAGCTGAATCCAGAAAACAGAGTGTTTGTGCAAGTTTAGATGATGAGATATAGTGAGATTGAAGGATAGAGAGTAGGTGTAGTGTGTGAGAGTATAGAGTTAAGCACAACCATAATAAAGCTCAGGAATAAAGTGAAGTGAGCTAAAATCAAGGAGGGTTGCTGTGTAGTATGTACAATTGTGTAGAACTACAATTATTTACAGTAGTACTGGAGCAACAATAATATGATAATAAATATATGATTTGGATAACCAGAATAGAAAGTACCCAATCAAGAGTTGTGTGTTAGTGTTACATGGGTGACGTGAAAGAAGGAAAATTAAAATACTATACAGAGAGAATAAGGAAAACCAGTCAAACACTGCAAATAAACAGAGAAATAAGTGAAGAAAACTAAACATAAGGAAGAGAAATTAAATAATACTAATAAAATAAAAGTGGTAAAGTTAATGACAAGATAATAATACGCAAACAATAAAATGCTAGCTCTATGGGAAAGCAAAGGGGCATTTGTCTCAGTTTCTCAGTTTTTGGGGTTAGCATTTTCCTCTCCTTTTGATCTGTCTCTGGACCCTTCATAACTACACTTCTCACTGTCTCACTTGGAGGAAGGGAAAAAAAAAAGGAGAGAGGATCCAAAATAAAATAAAATAAAATAAAATAAACCTCCTGCTGACTTTAATCCTATTCAGTGAGTTCTGCTGGTCTTCCGAGATGCCACAGGAAGGGAGAGGCTGGGCTTCGCTTTTCTCCCTTCCTATGGTTTTGAGAGGATGGGGACCAGATCTGGGTCACAATATTCACAGTTTCCCAGCCTCTGGCCCAGGTCCTCCGTGAGCTGCCAGCCTCAAATCAGCCACTCAGCTGCTCACAGTATGTGTCAATCTTGGGCACAGAGCCTGAGACAAGCCAGGTGTTCATGGTTCTGCTCAGCTATTCAGTCTCCTGGCTCACAGCGTGAGCAATCTTGGGCCCAGAGCCCGAGACAAGCAGGGCACTTTCGGATATGCTCAGCTACAAAGTCTTTGGGCTCAAGCAACTAAAATCACCCTCAGGGCGAGTAAGCCACTGCTGGAGAGTTCCTTACAAAGCAGCTGCCTGCCATTATTAACAAGTGCACAGCTTTTCACACAGCCCAACTTTCCAACCAGTCCAGAGACTGAGTCAGGGTCAGACACAGCCCAACTCTTCTCTTCTCCAGGTGTTGCCAGGCACCCCAATTTCTTTGGTGCTGGTGTCCACAGTCCCAGCAGATGTGTACCACCTCTTTGTGACTCTCACTTCCAGTCTAGGTGTTCCAGCTGGGCACTGGGAGAACTGGGCTCTGCTCCCACCTATCTCACCGCCATCTTCCCAAACCAGAACTGGAGATTATTATGCTAAGCAAAAATGCCAGTCAGAGAAAGACAAATGCCATATGATATCACTTATATGTGGGATCTAATGAGCAAAATAAACTGATGAACAAAAAATAACCAGAGGCAAAGATACATGACACAGGCATACAGATCTCAGAGAGAAGGTGGTGGAAGGGACTGGATAAAAGAAAGTGAGGAGCTTAGTCAAAGATCATGTATGCATAGCCCATGTACACAGACATTAGTGTTGTGAAGGCCGGGGGGGTGGTTGGGCTGAAGTGGGCAAACATGGGAAAAATTGTACTAGTGTCAACAATAAAAAAAAACCTGTTTTTCATGTCAGGAAAATCATCCCATAATGAAACATTGTGTTTGTAATGTGCAAGAAAGTGGTTATGGAAGTGTATGTGTTTATATTGTTCAAAATAAGTTTCATAATTTTGTTGTAATATTTTTATTTTATTTTTCACATTGTCTATATTACTTTATTTAAGTCTTAGAACTCTGTGAATTAGGTATTATTTATTATATACATTCTAATGATGAGATGAGAACATAAGAGGTCAACTTTTTTGTCCGCTTTGCACAGAGCCAGCAGATGGTGGGGTTAGATTTGAATTGAGGCAGTCTCATTAACTGCATGTTACACTATGATAACAACTATGATTACACCCCCAATATCTATCTCTCTCTCTCTCTCTCTCTGGAAATGTATAAGTTTCTCCAAGTTCAAAGCAAATATGCATTCTAGAAGCATGGTTATCTTCAAGTATATAAAATATGATAAATGACCTTTATTTATAGTACAATCACATTCAGGTTGTCAGTTCTTCTTAAATTTTATTTTGTATTGTTTTCATGTGCACAGCTTAGTGGCTAGACAAATATATATATATATATATATATATATATATATATATATATATATATATATAATCTAAAAAACAAAATAAATGGACAAAATTGAAACGCACTCATAGAAACAGAGATTGAATTTGTGGTTGCCAGAAGGGAAAGGAATTGGGGGATGGGAGAAAAGGTAAAAGGATTAAGAAGTACAAACTAGCTGTTACAAAATAGTCATGGGATGCAAAGTATGTCATAGGAAATACAGTCAATAATATTGCAATAATTATATGTGGTGCCAGGTGGGGTACTGGAAATACTGAGGGAAATACTGTGTAAAGTATATGATTATGATATTTTGATAAAATATCATACTCTTCATGTTTCTTTTATTTTTCCTTTCTCTGTCTATTATTTGCATTCCTTGTATTCCTTCCATTTTTTCTCTTTCCTCTCCTTCTCCTTGAACAACTCAGTTATAAATTGACTACATGGGGCACATAAAGTTAGGTGTGTGAGCCTGATTGGACGGGACTGTAGTGGTACAGAAGAAGGCATAAGAGCCTATAAGAGGTAAGAAGACCATCTGTATATTAGGGATGTGTGAGATGTTTGAACCTGAACAAGGTGGAAAAGGTCTTCCCGTGAAGAGTGATCCAGTGTGTGGTGTCAGAGCTAGAGTTAGATGAGGAGAGCATCCACTTGGAGGGCCAACTCAGTGAGATGGCATAGGCTGATTGGAGTAATATTGAAGTACACACAGGACTGTTGTCTTAGGGCATGGTGTCAAAGCGTGACTGAAATGAGGGGTTTTTAAAGACGTTTTAGCAGATTTCAAATAGAGTAAAATTGAAATGCATTTTGGCTAAGGAGAAAAACTGAATGTGGAAATGTGTAACAATGGTGATGGAGAATTTGTCACATACAGGGGGACCGATAAAATAAATTATTACACTAAGGATAGCAGGAACCAGGTTCTTCCTCTTGAGGAAGGATGTTACAGAAAGGGAAAAGGAGAGAGCTAGAACACTGTGTTATTGGATTGCAATTGGAATGCTCAGTGTGAACTCATGGTTTAAATATATACACAGACATAGAAATATAATTTGTGTGTTCTTAAATGTACATGAGTGTGCATGCCTTCATGTTCTGTCCACTGAAGGCTCTGGGAGCAGTGACAATCTTATATTACTGAGTACCTCTGTTGCCCAGATCATCACTTCTTCTAAATACAATTCTTAATTCAAAGCAAACAAGACATTTGGAGGGAAACTGCTGATTCCAAAAGTGGGACACGGGAAGTACAAGATAAAACGAGAACACCTCATTCTTCAGAAAGCAAGGACATTCTCAAATGATAATGGGGGCCTGTTAAAATAGTTCTGGAGGTAGTTTCTCTGGTTTTTCCATGTGTAAATGAGAAAAAATCAGAATAAGAATAAATAATGATAATAATAAGTCTATACTAATGAATATTAATGAATGAATAAATTAAAAGTGTGATGAGAACCATAATATTTACATGAATGCAAAGTATTTATTCACAAAGTAAGTGTTAATTACAAAAGATAAAAAGATTAACTTTGCAGTGAAGAAGCCCTTCAGGTACCACCCTAATTGAATAATCAATGTGAACACCATCTCTAATGTGACAGATTGAAATTGTATACCACCTGAGAAAATGCAATGAGAAAAATGCAGCATCACCACTTCAAATAAATGCAATAAAGGTTTAGTCTACAAAATAATTGGCCTAAAATCTTTAAAGTTATAAAGGTCATGAAATTAAAGTTTGAGGAACTTTTCTAGGGAAGTAAATTGAAGTGATATGACAGCCAAATGCAAATCCTAATTGTGAATTGAACTCTTTTTCTTTAAAGGACATTATTGAGAAACCTTAGGAGACTTGACTAGGCAGTCTAAAAAATAGATGATAGTAGTGTATTAAATGATAATCTCCTGATTTTTATGGTTGTGTTGTGGTTACATAGGAGAAGGTCTTTTGTGGTAGAGGATAAACAATAACATTTTTAGGGTTGATGGGGCATCTGGTTGGCAACTTGCTCTACAATGGTTTAGGAAGAAAAATTTTCTTTTCTCTGTACCCCCATACTTTTCAAATGTTCTATAAATTTGACATCATATGTGTACATACGTGCATAAAGGGAAGGCAATATACTGGCAGTAGCTGTGAAAATGGGCTTTGAAAACTAGATGTACCTAAGCCTGATTCTTAACTGTATCACTTAATAGTCATGTCTCACTGAACCAGTTATTCAAATTCTGTGAATATGAGTTTTCATATCTAAAATATGAAGATAATGACAGTTACATTCTTGCTGAGCCTCCGTTATAGTCAAATGAGAGTTGAAATCATGATCATCATCATCATTTTTTCTATTACTGCAAACTTGCTATATGCATTGAATTTTGTGAGTACTTCATAAACTCTCTCTGATAATGGATCAGATATTTTTAATTAATTCATCATTGACTAATAATTTTAGAAAATAAAATAACAATGAATTAGTAAAAATTGAGTAAAAATACAAGCCTACGTCTTATTAGACTCAACAAACCTGAAATTGCATTTTAATTACATATATAATGAGAACAAACATTATAAGAAAAATAAATTAATTATAAAAACTGTACGTTACTGCCCTGGCTAGTGAGGCTCTGTGGATTGAGTGCCAGTCTGCAAACCAAAGGGTCGCTGTTTCGATTACCAGTGAGAGCTCATGCCTGGGTTACAGACCAGGTCCACAGTGGGGAGTGCATGACAGGCAACCACACATTGATGTTTCTCTCCCTTGCTTTCGCCCTCACCTCCCTTCTCTAAAAATAAATAAATAAATAATTAAAAAAAAACTACTCTATTAAGAAACCTGTGTGTTACTCATTGAAAATACAACCATAGACAATTAATGGTTACATGAGTGAAATAGTGATTTTCCATATTAGATGCCCATGTGCACACTTTGAAAGACACTACACATATCAACATCTAAAGTTTTACTGTGACAAACGAGCATATTTCTGGCTAATTAACATAATCTAAACTGGATTGATGGCAATGCTACTCACAATAAATAATGTATATATAACTCTATGTTTTGTTTTAAAAACATTGTAGAGAATACACCTCACATAAATATATTGACAAAAATAAAAGATTTTAAAGCAATTTCAGAAAGCTCAAATTATTCATTTTAAACTTTTACTAAAAATGAATAATTCTATTTTAAAATTCATATTCAAATGTTTATTGATGAGCAGTTCCAAAATTTTAACCTGTAAAAGTAGATTAAAATTGCTTTTTCATGAAGGAAATGGATTTTATATTTTATACACATTTCAGTTTAATTTGATGAACTGATTTTGAGATATTACATGCTACAATGTCAACCTAATGAGCATGAGTACAAAAAAATTCGCATCAAATGTGACTTATCACATGAGTTCAAGAACACATGAGTTGATCAATACCCTATTGAACAAGATAAGCACTTTCTTAGCTATTTGCGACAATGTCAATATAGTTGTAGAAATTTCTAAACTCAGTTTCTATACTTATGATGAACTGCTAACAAGTTCACTTACAGCACTGAATCAAGGACTATATTTTGAGTAGCACTGGCATTGTGCTTTTGATGGATTAACTCAAAAAATAATGTATATAAAGCACTGAGCACTATGCTTCATATACATAATACTGCTTTTCATTTACGTATGTATGTATTTATTTATTTATATTGTTTTTCAAGTACAGTTATCTCCATTTTTCCATGGCCACTCCCCGCTCTCTACCCATCCCTGCCTCCCACCCTTGATCCTACCACCCTTGGCTTTGTCCATGAGCCCTTTATATATGTTCCTTGACTACCCTTCTCCTTTTCCCTCCCTTATCCCTCTCCCCCTTCTCCTCTGGTTATCGTCAGTCTATTCTTTATTTCTAACCCATTCATTGTTTAATAGCATACTATCCAGTCTCCATGAGTTTGAATGTTTTTGAGTTTTTTCCTTGAGGTTAGTTTCCAGTTCAAAGCCCTTGTGGTCAGATAAAACACTTGATATGATTTCAGTTTTTCTTGAATGTATTGACACTTGTTTTGAGTCCTATCATGCAGTCTATCTTTGAAAATATTCCATATGCATTTGAAATGAATGTGTATTTTGCTTCTGTGGTATGAAAGTATATATACATATCAGATAAGTCCATTTAATCTAATGCAACTTTCAATTCTACAATAACCTTGTTGATATTTTGTTTGGAAAATCTAACCATTGTTGGCAGTGGGGTGTGAAAATCCCCTACTATAATTGTGCTGCTATCTATATCTTCCTTTAAGTCCTTCAAGATTTTCCTTATATATTAGGGTGCTTCTGTGTTAAGTGCATATATATTTGAAATATTTAGGTCTTCTTCATGGATTATTTCCTTAAATATTACGAAGTGTCCTTCTGTGTCCCTTTTTATGGCCTTTGTTATAAAGTCTACTTTGTCTGAAATAAGTATTTTTTTTTATTTTTGTAAAGATTTTATTTATTTATTTTCAGAGAGAGGAAAAGGGAGAGAGAAAGAGCAATGTTTGGTTGCCTCTCACATGGCCCTCACCAGGGACCCGGTCCACAACCCAGGCATGTGCCCCGACTGGGAATCGAACTGGGACCCTCTGGTTCCCAGCCCACGCCCAATCCACTGAGCTACACCAGCCGGGCTATCTGAAATAAGTATTGCTACACCAGATTTTTTTTTCCTGTCTATTTGCTTGGAATATTTTTTCCAACTGTTCACTTTCAGTCTGTGTAGATTTTTTTGTTTGTTTGTTTGTTTTTGTTGTTTTTCTGAGGTGGGTCTCTTGAAGGCAGTATGCATGTGGGTCATTTTTTCTTATCCATCAACTACCCTATATCTTCTGATTGGAACATTTAATCTACTTATATTTTTCTGTCGTGGGGATTTCGTCCCAGCCGAAACCCATGGGTGACCGCAACTCGATGTGTAAAAGAATCTCATACCGAGACACGTGGGGAGAAGAGAGTCCGGGGCCACGGGACCAATTCCTCCATCTTGGGAAAAGGCCTCGTGGGTAGCTCAGCCAGGCTTTTTATTAGAAGCCTTAGGACACATTTACATTGGATTGATTATTCATGGGATTATACAGAACAGGGATAGGTTTACTCATTAACAGAGTATTAGGATGTAAATTCAGGTCCGGTGGCAGACAGGAACAGGGTATACATTAAACAGGAGACAAGTAAATTGAGGGTGATCTAACTAGGGCTGTTAACTTTTAGGACTATAAAACATTGGGGTAGTGATCTATTAACTTAACCTTCCTGACTTTGGGAGGAAGAGGCTCAGCAAGTCAGAGAATTTCTTAAGATACATTTTTGCCAAATTCCCATTAGATAATTCCCATTCCACAGACATGATCTACACTTGTCCACACAGTAATCACGCGGAGCTGTGCTCAAAATGCATAAATTCCAGAACTGCGTGTTTTAACGCATGTGGAAAGAATCTCCACATTTTTCCCTTGAAACATATTTTTTATTTTTATTTATTTGTTATTACTTTATAGTTCTTAAATTACAGTTGTCTGCATTTTCTCCCCTCCTGTCCTCCCCACCCCACCCACCTCGACCTCCCTCCCTTGCTTCCACCATCACCCTTGGTTTTGTCCATTTGTCTTTTGTAGTAGTTGCTGAAAACCCTTCTCTCCGCAATCCCCCTTCCCCTCCCCTCTGGCTATTGTTAGGTTGTTCTTAATTTAAATGTTTCTGGTTATATTTTACTTCCTTTTTTTTCCTTTGTTGCTTATGTTCCAGTTAAAGGCAAGATCATAGGGCATTTGTCCCTCACTGCCTGGCTTATTTGATTTGGCATAATGCTCTCCAGTTCATGCTTTAGCAAATGGTATATCCCTTCTTTCTCTCTTCTGTGTAGAATTCCATTGTGTAAATGTACCATAGTTTCTTGATCCACTCATTTGCTGATGGGCACTTAGGTTGCTTCCAGCACTTGGCTATTGTGAATTGTGCTGCTATGAACATTGGGGTGCATAGGTTCTTTTGGATTGGCGTTTCAGAGCTCTTAGGGTATAATCCCAGCAGTGGAATTGCTGGGATGAAAGGCAGTTCCATTTTTAGTTTTCTGAGGAAGTTCCATACAATTTTCCACAGTGGCTACACCAGTCTGCATTCCCACAAACAGTGCAGTAGGGTTCCCTTTTCTCTGCATCCTCTCCAACACTTGTTTGTTGCTTTGTTTATGATGGCCATTCTGACTGGTGTAAGGTGGTATCTAATTGTGATTTTAATTTACATCTCTCTGATAGCTAGCAATGATGAGCATCTTTTCACATTCTTTTCACGTTTCTCTGGACCTTCTGTATGTCCTCCTTGGAGAAGTGCTTGTTCAAGACTTTTGCCCATTTTTTAA
>PVJI01030947.1:0-13611 GCA_004026765.1 Micronycteris hirsuta
CAGTCTTAGTCTTAGAGGTAGGTATAAAATATTTTACTCTGTGGTTTAGAATACTCCTCTTTGGCCCACTTCCTAGCCTTAATATCAACCATTGATACCACATATGGTTATCCTTAATTTCCTTATTAAGCTACCAAACAACAACTAATTTGTTTCTTTTAATCCTCAGAACGTGTGTGTAGGAAATCTAACCATCATAAATGGCAGGGAAAAGAGATAAGAAGATGCTTTAGCCTATATGTAGGAACTAATGGTTATAGATGAAAAAATTCCCCTTTCTTTCCTTCTCCTCTGAACACACACAATATCTATTGCTACTGGATTCTGTGGCTAAAGGAAGCCTTAAAAAAATTCCCTCATGATCCTGACTGCCTTACCACATCTTTCTGAGACCAGAGATTCACATTTTAATGTATGCATTACTTTACTACTGCATGAAAAGCAGAAAAATAATTGTAACTATTACTTCTTTTCAGTACTGTAATGTTAGGTCCCATGTGTTCAGTCTGAGTTTTCCATCTTCTCTTCCTTCAAGATTTCCCCAGCACAGGTAGTAAGCACAGAGTTTACCTTTACTACTGCATTTCCATTTTTTCTGTCTCTCGTAGAGGCATGAGCTTTGAGAAAGCTTTGTATGTTTCTCTTAACAGCTCAGCTACATCATTATTATAACCATACAATCACTTATAGAAAAGAGATATGAGCAACTCAAAATCATCTGTGGAAGTCCTACTATGTGTAAAATTTTATATTAACATATTTTTTATTCAATTACTAATGAGCTCCAACATAGGAATCACACATTCTCATTGGACATTCTTGTTATTGAGCACCTCAAATTGCAGCATCCTAAAAATGTTTTATACTTGGAAGTAGCAGTTCAAGACCCTTCCTGTTGCTCAAAATTATCATTATATCTGTATTTGATCTCCAGCTTGCTTCATTCTCCAGGTCTTTTTTTATTTTACACTATTACTTCCTAACACTCACAAGGGGGTAATCTTGCCCCTTAATCAACCCTCTTAGCTGTGCTTCCTCCTAGGATGCTATATTAGTTATCTATTCATATTGCTGTATAAAAATATTACCACAAACTTAGTGGCTTAAAAAAACACACACACACACTTACTTATTGTCTCGCTTTCTATAAGTCAAGAATCCAGCATGAGTTAGCTGGGTCTTACACATCAGGGTCTTTCATGAGACCTAGGTATTGGCCAGGGCTAAAGCCTAATTTGAGGTTCGAATGTGGAAGAGTCTGCTTCTAAGTGCCCAGACTTGTGGCAGGATCCAGTTCCTTGGGAGCCGTTGGCCATGGACCACCTTCACCTTGGACCACTTCAGCATGGCGTATTTCCTCCAAACCAAGAAGGGAGAGAATCTGCTAGGAAGACAGAATTCACAATTGTATGTGTCATAGCTGTGGAAATGACATACCACCAATTAATCTATTAGTTGGAAGAAAGTCACAGTTCTCTCCCACAGTAGAGTGGAGGGGAACACACAAAGATGTTAATATAAGGAGGCAGGGAAAATTGGGGACCAGCCTAGAATCTGTCCACAACTAAAAATGATCTCTCAAACTCTACTTATAAAAATTAAAAAGTAACAGCCCTGGCTGGTGTAGCTCAGTGGATTGAGCGCGGGCTGGGAACCAGAGGGTACCGGTTCGATTCCCCGTCAGGGCACATGCCTGGGTTGCGGGCCAGGTCCCCGTGAGGGCCATGTGAGAGGCAACCATACATTGCTATTTCTCTCCCTCTCTGTCTCCCTCCTTTCCCCTCTCTCTAAAAATAAATAAAATAAAATCTTTAAAAAAATTAAAAAGTAACACATTTACAAAATTAGTCCAGTTGATACAGAAAGATCTGTTCAGATTACTGGGTAGGAATATGGGAAGGTTGCCTGAGGCAGTAATAAACAGCCTAGGATGGGATTGGCTGAGAAGCTGAATGCCACTGGTACACATGGCATTAGGGACCAGAAAATTTAAATTGAAGGATGGCAGAGACTGGTTCTCTTTCTCTTCTTCAAGGATGCTTAGATGTCATGCTATAACCACCTGTGTTTCCAAAGGACAGTATTTTAAATGGTAGAAGGAACTCCGTGCACCACATAGAATTGGTCTGGCCTGGTAGGAGGTGGCAGGGTTATTTTACTTTGGATTTTCTAGAGGGGAAAGGCTCTGAGGCACAAGCCTGCCATTCTTCCAATTGTGTAGCTTTTTATCTTATGTTGTTTTAGTTTGTAAACTAACCTTACAGAAATAAGATAATTAAAACCTAACAGGGGGAAGATAAGGAAACTCAAGATTTAGCCTTAATTGATAGGCTTAAGTGATTAAAGCTGAAATTCAAAGTTAAAAAGGTTTCAGCCTTAGCTCATAAGCTTAGGTAACTAATGCATGTGAAATGCTGTTATCCCCAAATTGTGTAGCTTTTGAACAAAGACTCCTTTCCTTTTTCACCAAACCTCTGCCTCTAGAATTTTGCTTGGAGGGTGGTGGTGGGCAGCAAGATCTCACTTGCTGTTTGCTACTATCTTCTTCATATTCCCAAGGCTCAACCAATTTTTGTGCATCCTGGTTTGACTTTTGGCTGCTGGCATCTGTATCTCTGTGTTTCAGTCTGTTGAAGAGGAAGATATTTTACTCTACCATTCTAGGTTCTTTTAGCTTATCTAAGAATTAAATTGACATGCCACAGATTAACAGGGGAAAATCTGTATTAATTTTATATGTACAAAAGTTCCACCAGAATATAGAAGAGTTCAAAGACAAATGGGGTAGTTGAGGTTTATATGCCATCTTGAACTAAGGAGAAAGGGGTAGTGATTTATAACTTCAAAAAGGAAGAAAGTAATTCACATGGAGATAGGAAAGCAAATGATTAGTAAAGAAATGTTTGCTGGTCCATCCAGAGACAATGAGATACAAAACTACTCTAATTTCTAGGACCTGCTGAGTCCCCTCCACTCATCTAGCCCAAGTTCTTTTTAGATCTCTCTGGTGATAGCTCTATTGTTGGAACAAACCCTTTATCTAAATTCTTTTAAGCAGTTAAGGAGGTGTTAAACATAAAATTTCCTGTCTTTTCTTCTTAAAATTAATCAGCTTAATTAATCCTCAAAATGTGTCAAAGAGAGAAGTTTTGGGCTGGCAAATTTTGCTCCCCTACAAAACCTTCTCTCGTGCAGGAAACTGCTGTACAGAAGGTACGTTTTTCTTTTTCCCATCACGATGGACTGTTGTTAGATATACAAGTTCACACAGCCTTTCTGAATATGACTTATAAGACCAGGCAGGCAATTGGCTACACTTGTTGCACAGTGGTGGCTAGCTTGAAAATATCCTCTAATATTTTCCTCCTCCCTTCCCTACACCATTATTCCATTTCTCTTCATTCCTGCTTACTTGGACTTCATCTCCCCAATTAAGTTTGGCATGTAAGCCTTTTGCCTAAAACTCTGTTTTCCAGGTAACCCAGGCTAAACCCTGTAAAACCAAATATTTAAAATTTGGCATGGACCTTGTATAAGATTAGGATACTGGAGCATCAAAGGAATAAGGACATGTTCTTTCTATCATCCTATTTCCAAACTCAGAGCATTTTTAAGTATACTCCTCCCTTGCCTCTAGATATCTATAGAGTTTAAACTTTACCCTGAGGTTACCATGAAATATTAATACTTCTGTCCTTCTTGGTCCTATTTTCCCACAAACAAGATAGAATATATGTTCTTCTTCCTGAGGCCCCTGTTTCATTGCTGGGAAGCATATTTATTATATATGATGCTTTTTTCATTTACCCTGAGGGTATTCCTGTTGATCTTTTATAGTCAAGGTTCACACTGTGAGTTATAAAATATCAAGGGAGAAAGAGTAGTTCTAGCCAACATATAATTTTAAGGAGACACACAAAACAATGGATAAAAAGGAGCCCCAGGCTGCTCTGCACTTCTAAAGTAAAGCTCCAAAAAATAAAATAAGCAGGCCACACACAAAGAATAAGGAAAACTTTGTTTTGCTGAGAGGACTCTTTTCCTTGGGTTAATTCCAAGAGGAAAACTGTGCTGAGTGAGTCACAGAATAAGGAGGGCAGAGTTTGCTTTTGAGGGAATTCAATAGTGTGGGCATACCCATGGCCCCTTGAGGATGCTCAGCAGGCACTACTTCCTGAGTCCCAGACTATGTCTGAAAGAAGTCTGCCATACAGAACTCTCACATCCTTATGAACTTGCTCTGGTTCTATTTCTTGCCTACCACAAACTGAGTTTTGAGCGGGAGCTCATCTGTTTGCTTAATCTGCTTTCTTAGTGAAAAGGTTGGATAGGGCAGGGTTAGATCTGTGGTTGATAAGAAATCCCCCATCCTGGAGTTATGCTAAACCTTGGGGCAGACAAACTAGAAATTTGTGCAATGAGGATTGAGAGCTACTCAGTGGAATGTTATAGCAAAGAGATCCAAAGTGGGTCCTGAGATCAGTGTGGAGTACCAAGGATTGGATGTACTAGAGGAGGAATTCCAGAATGAGAAGATTCTAACAATCAAAGGAAAGTGGCCCTGTATAGTACCAGTTTCAGAAGGCTGCTGTCCATGGCTGGATATTTATGGAACTAGTTCCATGTGATTCAAAAGACCAAAGGCAGCAGAGACACTGCTCTGAAGTCAAACAATAAGTCTAGATTTCAATGTGGAAGATAGACTCACAATCTAATAACTCATGACCTACCAGTTATTTTGTGGCAGTTGTTTCCCCCAGAAGCAAACTCTTCAAATGCAAGCTGGCAGGGAAATGTAATAAATACAGCAGATAACAAAGAAGCTGCTCTAGTTAAGAATGAGTTAGTAGAGATGGATGGATTAGATGTTTTCCCACCCCTTCCAAAACCTGAAGCTCTGAATTTCTCTTATGCCATTTCTAGTACTCCATGGGATATTATTTGAAATAAAAATTCTGTCACCTGACATAAGAAGAGTAAGGAATTTGGATTAGGGCATTTGTGAGGACCCAGGAAGAGTTGAAGCAGAGAGTTCTCATTTTTCCTGCCATTGATGAGTTTGAGTTGAATATTCTAGAGTGCAATTTCTACATCCACAGTGCTCATGGAGAACATGTTTGAGTGTTCAGAGCTCTAGTCATTGTTTAGAAAACACTGACAGTCCTCAGTGACCGTCTGTGAATGTGTATGTGTATGTTCCATAAGATAAAGATCTATTTCTTGCTTTTATGTCCCAGATCAATTACTCAATACTTTCATGCCTCATTAGGATAAGACATTCAGAATACATAACCTTAGAATTTCTTCTTCTGCATCATCAATTTGGCTTAAGTGCTAAGTGAATTTTATTATGTATCATTTCATTTCATAAATATTTTATTTATTTATTTTAGAGAGAGAGAGGGAGAGAAGGGCAGGAGAAAGAGAGGGAGAGAAACATTGATGTATGAGAAAAACGTCAACTGGTTGCCTCTCACATGCCACCAGGTGGGGACCTGGCCCATAACCCAGGCATGTGACCTGACTGGGAATTGAACCAGAGATCTTTCAGTTTGTAGGCCAACACTGAATCCACCGAGCCACACCAGCCAGTGCTATTATATAGCATTTCTTTAAATGACTTGGTCAATATCTATGAGGTACAGGTAATAACAGTCTATTTCTATCTACTGGCCATTTAGTTCTTAATATTTTAAATTAAAGAAAATGTAGTAGCACTTTTTAGAGCACTACTATTTCATAGGTCCTAGTCTCTCCTCCAAAACACCCTGAAACCTTCTGCCCTCGTTGGCTTTATTACCTCATTTGGTAAAATTTACATCACATTTTATTTTACTTTCTTACTTTGACAAAGTTTTTTATTGTTTACCCCTAATGTTACCCCATGGGATTTTTAATTGATGATGTTTTTTCCCTTTTAATAAAAGCAGCATATGCTATCACCTAATTGCCAAGATCACCCACTTCAAAATCATACAATTTTAAAAAATGAATCCATATATTTAAAGAAATTGTTAATAAAGCCCATATATGTCTGTGTTTAATGCTGGAATTTCTTTTCATTGCATTAGGTCTTGACTCTCATGTCATCCTTATTTTTCTCATTCTTGGATTGCTCTGTTTTTGGTTTTGCAGAATCACATTTTTAAGTAACTAATTTGCCTTCAGAAGTGTGTGTAGTTATTGAACAACTCAATCTTTGCCTGGTGAATTTTTTTTTAATTATAGACCTTGTTAAAGACTTTCCTGAATATAAAATACTATGTTGAAAAGAATGTTCCCAGGTATAAAAGGAAAAATGGCAATGAATAAATACCTTTCAGTTGTAACATTAAATGTGAATGGATTAAACACTCCAATCAAAAGACATAGGATAGCTGAGTGGACAAGAAAACAAAACTCCGTCTACAAGAGACCTACCTCAGAACGTATATGTTGTCTATCAGAGACCCACCTCAGAATATGTCTACAAAACATACATACTGTCTGCAAGAGACCCACCTCAAAACAAGAGACCTACACAAACTAAAAGTGAAGGGCTGGAAAAAAATATTCCAAGGAAATGCACAGGAAAAATAGTCCAGTTAGCAATATTTATATCAAACAAAATAGATTTCAAAACAAAAGCCATAAAAAGAGACAAAGAAAGTCACTTCATAATTCTAAAAAGAAGAATCCACAAGGAAGCTATAAACATTGTAAACATACATATACCCAACATAGGAGCACCCAAATATATAAGGAAAATCTTGGAGGACTTCAAGAAAGATACAGACAGCAACACACTCATAGTATGGGATTTTAACACCCTACTGTCAACAATGAAGAGATTACCCAAACAAAGAATCAACAAGGACAACACACTAGGTCAAATGGACTTAACGTATATATACAGAACTTTTCATCCCAAAGAAGCAAAATATACATTCTTTTCAAATGCACATGGAAAATTTTCAAAGACAGACCACGTGATAGGACACAAAACAAGATTCAACAAATTTAAGAAAACTGAAATCATATCAAGCATTTTCTTGGATCACAAGGGCTTGGAACTAGAAACCAACCTCAAGGAAAAAACTGAAAAATAGTCAAATACATGGACACTGAATAGCATGCTATTAAACAATGAATGGGTTAATAATGAGATCAAGGAAGAAATCAAAACATTTCTGGAAACAAATTAAAAAGAGCACACAACAACCCAAAAACTATGGGACACATTAAAGGCAGTCTTGAGAGGGAAATTCATAGCAATACGGGCCTACCTAAAAAAGATAGAAACATTTCAAACAAACAACCTAACCCTACATACACAATAGCTAGAGGAACAGCAGCAATCAAAGCCCATAACGAATACAAGGAAGGAAATAATCAAGATCAGAGCAGAATTAAAGGACATAGAGACTAGAAGAACAATCCAAAAGATCAATAAATCCAGGAGCTGGTTATTTGAAAGGATAAACAAAATTGACAAGCCTTTAAGGAGACTTTTCAAGAAAAAAGAGAGAGGACCCAAATAAATAAAATCAGAAATGAAATGGTGAAATTACAACCAATATCACAGAAATTCAAACAATTGTAAGAAATTACTACGAACAACTATATGCCAAGAAATTTGAAAACCTGAACAAACTGGACACATTTCTAGAAACATATAATCCTCCAAAACTGAGTCAAGAAAAATCAGAAAGCCTGAATAGACTGATATCAGCTAGTGAAATAAAATTAGTAATAAAAAATTCCCATTACACAAAAGCCCTGAGCTGGACGGATTCACAGGAGAATTTTACAAAACATTTAAGGAAGAAGTAACCCCTGTCCTGTTCAAACTATTCCAAAAATCCAAGAAAAGGGAAGACTACCAAACTCTTTTTATGAGGCCAGGATTATCCTAATTCCAAAACCAGATAAAGACACAACAAAGAAAAAAAAACTACAGGCCAATATTGCTAATGAACATAGATGCTAAAATTGTCAACAAAATATTGGCAAACGGCATCCAACAATACATTATAAAGATCATACATCATGATTAAATAAGATTCATCCCAGGGATGCAAGGATAGTACAATAGACACAAAACAATAAATTTAATACACCATATAAACAAAAGGAAAGAGAAAAATCACAAGATTATATCAATAGATGCAGAAAAGCATTTGATAGAGCACAGTGCCCATTTATGATAAAAACACTCAGCAAAGTGGGAATAGAGGGAGCATTCCTCAACGTGATAAAGGCTGTATATGTGAAACCTACAGTCAACATCATACTCAATGGGCAAAAGCTAAAAGTTTTCCAAATATCAGGAATAAGACAAGGCTGCCTGCTTTCACCACTTCTGTTCAATATAACATTGGAAGTCCTAGCTAGCAATCAGACAAGACAAAGAAATAAGAGGCATCCAAATTGGAAAGGAGGAAGCAAAACTGTCATTGTTTGCAGATGACATGATAGTGTACATAGAAAATCCTATACACTCCATCAAAAAACTACTCAACCTGATAAGTGAATTTGGCAAAATTGTGGGATACAAAGTGAACATTCAGAGATAGAAGGAATTTTTATACACCAAAAATGAAATATCAGAAACAGAAATTAGGGGGGAAATCCCATTTACTATAGCAACAAGAAAAATAAAATACCTAGGAATAAACCTAACCAAGGAGGTAAAGACTTGTACTCAGAAAACTACACAACACTAAAGAAAGAAATGAAGGAAGACACAAACAAATGGAAGTATATACTGTGTTCATGGATTGGAAGAATTAACATCATTAACATGTTCATACTACACAGAGCAATTTACAGATAAAAGGCAATCCTTATCAAAATGCCAATGACTTATTTCACAGGTATAGAATAAATATTTCAAAAATTAATAATTAATAAAAAACCTTGAATAGCCTCAGCAATTTTGATAAAGAACATAGTTGGAGTGATCACAATACCACATATCAAACTATATTACAAGGCCACTGTAATCAAAACAGGCAGGTACTGGCATAAGAACAGATACATAGACCAATGGAACAGAATAGAGAGTACAGAAATAAACCCATGTCAATATGATCAGTTAATATCTGACAAAGGGGGAAGAAACATAAAATGGAGTAAAAATAGACTCTTCAATAAATGATGTTGGTGTTCACCAGGACAGGGCAACCCACATCACTGCGTTGTGATGCTGTATGTGGGGGAGGGGTCTGAGAGGGAACAATGGTGCTTGCTCCACTCTCTGTTGGCTTTCAGTCTCTTCCCCCACTACCCACAAGCAAATTGGGCCCTTCTGTGTTGATTCCTGGTTGGGTGGGCTCTGCTCCTTATATGTAACAAGCGCGCAGATAAAAAAAAATGACCCAAATGAAAGAGCAGATCAAAACTCCAGAAAAAGTACAACTAACCCATGAAGAGATAGCCAACCTATCAGATGCACAGTTCAAAACACTAGTAATCAGGATGCTCACAGGATTGGTTGAATTTGGTCAAAAATTAGATGAAAAAATGAAGACTATGCTAAGTGAAATAAGGGGAAATGTGCAGGGAACCAATAGTGATGGAAAGGAAACTGGGATTCAAATAAATGGTGTGGACCAGAAGGAAGGAAAAATCATTCAACCAGAAAAGAATGAAGAAACAAGAATTCAAAAAAATGAGAGAGGCTTAGGAACCTCCAGGACATCTTTAAATGTTCTAACATCCAAATTATAGGGGTACCAGAAGGAGAAGAGGAAAAGCAACACATTGAAAACTTACTTGATCAAATAATGAAGGAGAACTTCCTCAAGCTAACAAAGGAAATAGACTTCCAGGAAGTCCAGGAAGCCCAGAGAGTCCCAAAGAAGTTGAAGCTAAGAAGAACACACCAAGGCACATCATAATGACATTACCCAAGATTAAAAATAAGGAGAGAATCTAGAAGCAGCAAGAGAAAAGGGGGCCGTTACCTACAAAGGAGTTTCCATAAGACTGTCAGCTGGTTTCTCAAAAGAGACCTTACAGGCAAGAAGGGGCTCGGAAGAAGTATACCAAGTCATGAAAGGCAAGGACCTACATCCAATATTACTCTATCTAGCAAAGCTTTCATTTAGAATGGAAGGGCAGATAAAGTGCTTCTCAGATAAGGCCAAGTTCAAGGAATTCATCATCACCCAGCCTTTATTATATGAAATGTTAAAGGGATTTATCTGAGACATGGAGGGTTATCAACAGGGGAATGGGAGGGGGAGCGAGGGGGAAAAGGTACAGAGAATAAGTAGCATAAATGGTAGGTAGAAAACAGACAGGGAAAGGTTAAGAATAGTACAGAAAGTGTAGAAGCCAAAGAACTTATGTATATAACCCATGGATAAGTGTGGGGATTCATTCCACATGTGTGTAAACACACATGTTCTGGAATTTACACATTTTGAGCGCAGCTCTGTGTGATTCCCGTGTGGGCAAGTGTGAATCATGTCTGTGGAATAGGAATTCTCTAATAGGAATTTGGCAAAAATGTATCTTAACAGATTCTGGCTTGCTGAGCCCTGTTTAATATATTATCCTGGTCCTGTTTGCCACCAGACCTGAATTTACATCTTAATGCTTTGCTAATGAGTAAACCTACCCCTGTTCTGCTTAATCCTGTGAATAATCAATCTAATGTAAATATGTCCTAAAGCCTCTAATAAAAACCCCGGCTAAGCTACCCACGGGGCCTTTTCCTGAGATGGAGGAATTGGTCCCATGGCTCCGGACTCTCTTTCCCCGTGTGTCTCGGTATGAGATTCTTTCACGCATCGAGTTGCGGTCACCCACGGGTTTCGGCAGGGACGAAATCCCCATGACAAATAAGAACTAAAGAGGGGACATAATGGGACAACTGTAATAGCTTAATCAATAAAATATGTTAAAAAATTCAGATATCCCATGCAGCAACATTTTCACTGACATATCTCCTAGGTCAAGGAATATAAAGGAAAGAATAAATAAATGGGACTACATCAAATTAAAAAGCTTCTGCATAGCTAAAGAAAACATCAGCAAAATGAAAAGTGAACCAACTATATGGGAAAATGTATTTGCCAATGATACCTCAGATAAGTATTTGATCTCCAAAATATATAAAGAACTCACATGACTCCACATCAAAAAGACAAAGAATCTAATTAAAAAAAATTGGCCCTGGCTGGTGTAGCTCAGTGGATTGAGCGCAGGCTGGGAATCAAAGGGTCCCGGTTTGATTCCAAGTCAGGGCACATGCCTGGGTTGCAGGTCAGTTCCCCGTGAGGGCCATGTGAGAGGCAACCATATATTGCTGTTTCTCTCCCTCTCTGTCTCCCTCCCTTCCCCTCTCTTTAAAAATAAATAAAAATAAAATCTTAAAGAAAAAATGGGTGAGCGACCTGAGCAGACACTTCTTCAAAGAGGACATACAGAGGGCCTATGGACACATGACAATATGCTTGAAACAATTACTGCATTAGGTTCTTCTATTCTGATTTGTTGGTTTCTTAAAATGTTATGTAATCTTAGATTGTACAGTTGAACTTAGAAATGTGGGAACAGGACTTCTGCCAAGATGGCAGCGTAGGTACACTCACTTCGCCACCGCACAACTAGAGAGTTTAAACAACAAACTCAATAGTGAAAAATAAACCAGAATGGACAGAAACGAACTGAATCTAAGTCCAACACCCTGGAAGTGGGAGAGGAAGTACATCCAGGCTGGTAAGCGGGGCATAACTGAGCGGAGGAGCAGAGTGAAAAGCAGTTTGCCCAGAGGGACTCACACTGTGAGCACCTAAACAAAACACGACACCGAACAACGGGTGAACCTCGCAGGCTGACGGTGTAACTGGAGAGGCCAGTGGAAACCAGCAGGGCCGAGACTGGCGGAGGAGGCAGTAAGGAGCTAGGGAGCGAAGGGTAATCAGGAGCTGGTGGGGATCAGTAGTCACCATTGCTCCCTCCCAGGCCCTGCCACCAGTGGAAACGTCACAAAAAAAACAACCCAGGTTGCCAGGCACCAGCGAACACCTAAGAATACCACAAGTGCTCCAAGATAAAAAGAATGAAAATGGCCGAAATGAAAGATCAGAGCAAATTACAACTAACGGATGACGACATAGTCAACCTATCAGATGCTCAGTTTAAAACGCTGGTAATCAAAATACTAACAAAACTGGAAGAAAGTTGGATGCAAATAAATGAACAAATGAAGAACATGATAAAGATAATGAGGGATGATCTACAGGGAACCGATAGAGAAAAAAAGGAAGCTGGGACTCAAACCAATAGCACAGACCAGAAGGAAGAAACAAGAATTCAAAAAACTGAGGAGGGACTCAGGAACCTCAGAGACATTTGTAAATGACCCAACATCCAGATCATAGGGCTGCCAGAAGGACAAGAAGTTCACCAAGGAATTGAACGTATTTTTGAACAGATAATGAACGAGAACTTCCCAGATCTGGCAAAGAAAATAGGCTTCCTGGAAATCCAAGAAGCTCAGAGAACCCCAAAGAAGTGGGACCCAAAGAGGAACACACCAAGGCACATCATAATTACATTACCCAAGATTAAGAATAAGGAGAAAATCTTGCAAGCAGCAAGAGAAAAGGAGACAGTTACCTACAAAGGAATTCCCATAAGACTGTCAGCGGATTTCTCAAAGGAGATCTTCCAAGCACGAAGGGGCTGGAGAGAAATATTTCAAATCATGAAAAGCAAGGGCCTACAACCAAGAATAATCTATCCAGAAAAACTTTCATTTAAAATGGAAGGGCAGATAAAGTGCTTCTCAGATAAGGTCAAGTTCAAGGAGTACATCATCAGGCAGTCTCTACTATATGAAATGTTAAAAGGTTTTATTATATAAGGACTCAGGAGCGAAGGCACTGAGGCCAGATCAGCTACCGGGGAATGCAGAGCAGTCACAGTCAAGATGCTTGTGAGGTAAGCAAGCAAAATACAACCAGAGAAAAAAAATATAACCAGAGACATTGAAGGTTTAGAATATTCAGGCAGTAACCAGAGGGGAGGGGGAAGGGGAGAAGGGGGACAAGAGTATTCAGGAACTGCTATAAAGGACACATGGACAAAACCAAGGGGGAGGGTGGAAGCAAGGGAGAGAGGTGGTTTTGCCTGGGGGGGAAGGTAAATGCAGACAACTGTAATTGAACAACAATAAAATAATTAAAAATTTAAAAAAAGAAATGTGGGAACAAGTTGATTTTTAAAGTGGTATTGATTTCCTCTATTGCTGTGTAGATCTTTCTCCACCTGAAGGAAGTTTATTATTCATGAGGGAGCTTTATTTGGAGAGCAAAGGGACAGAAACAAGGGAGACAGGTTGAACCTCCTCTATAATCAAAACAAAGGGGCCTTTGCTACAGGGTTGCCCAAGAACAATAATAGGACTCCAGATCTCTCCCTGGCTGGTGTAGCTCAGTGGATTGAGCGCGGGCTGGGAACCAAAGGGTCCCGGTTCGATTCCCAGTCAGGGCACATGCCTGGGTTGCAGGCCAGGTCCCCGTGAGGGCCATGTGAGAGGCAACCATACATTGCTGTTTCTCTCCCTCTCTGTCTCCCTCTCTTCCCCTCTCTCTAAAAATAAATAAAAATAAAATC
>PVJI01030948.1:0-13591 GCA_004026765.1 Micronycteris hirsuta
CCTGAGCAGAGCACAAATTTGGCAAGGCAGGGCCTTAGGGTGTCAGCAGGGAGGGGCTACTGCATTTCTCCAGGCCAGTGCCAAGTGGAGGGGAGTGCTTCACCCAGGAAAGATGGTATTTGTGTGCATTGTAGGAGAAGGACTGCACAGGGACATTGGTAGCTGTCCCTTCAGCCCACTCCCTGAAGCCACACAATTCAGTCTCTCTCTGTATGACTCTGTTTTCTCCCGAGTCACTTTCCCTCCACCAGAGCCCAGAATAAGCATCTGAGCAAGATTTTTTGAGCTGGCTCTTTAAGAGGGCACTTAGGTTCCAGTAATCTCATATTTCATCCAGGCAGATGGAATCTCTGCTGATTTTCACAGCCAGATATTTTGTGTGCTTCTCTGTCTAGCACTGGTGCTCTGCATTTGGGTGTTTGGTGTGAGGTTGAAATTCTTCCCTTCTGTGGGGGGACCTCTGCAGTTCAGATATCCCTCCAGATTCTCAGCCACCAACATGGTTGTGGGGCCAGCCGTGTTAATTTCTCTGCCCTTCCTACTGGTCTTGATGTGGCTTCTTCTGTAAATCCTTAGTTATAAGACTTGTGTTCAGCTCGTGTTCAGAAAGTTATCCAGGCCGATTGTTCTATAATTTAGTTTTAATTTGGCTATCGTCGTGGGTGGAGGTGAGTGTAACTTTCACCTACCTCATCACCATCTCTGATTTCCCCATAGTCTTCTGTTTACCAAGATAAACAAGTATGGTTTGCAGATATTTTCTCTCATTCAATAAGTTGGCTTTTCATTTCATTGATTGTTTTTATTCCTTCACTTTTAGTCTATGTGTGTCCCTAAAGCTGAAATGACTCTCTTGTAGGCACTGTATAGTTTTGTTTCGTTTTTCAAATGTAGCCATTAGGTTGGAGAATTCAGTCCCATTTACATTTATAGTAATTATTGATAGGTAAGAACTTACTAATGCCATATTATCGGTATGACTGTTTTATAGTTCCCTTATTCTTTTTTTTCCTCTCTTGCTGCCTTTATGCTTGATGATTTCCCATAATGGTATGTTTTGATTCTGTTTTTATTTTTTGTGAATTTGCTGTAGCTTTTACTTTGTGATTACATGAAGTTTACATACGTATTTTATAGTTATAACTGCTTATTTTACAGTGATAACTTAGTTTCAATTTCATTCAAAACTTTACCCTTTACTCCCCCTTTCTTATATTTTTGATGTCATAATTTACCTTTTTAAAAATACTGTATAACAACTAACAACTTATTGTAGCTATTTTTATTTTTAATACTCTTGTACTTGTAATCTTTACTGGTAGCACTCCACTATATTATAGTATTAGAGTATTCTGAATTTGACTCTATACCTTCCATTACCAATGTGTTGTATATTTTTATATGTATACATGTTTCTATTTAGCATGTTTTCATGTCAGCTTAAGAACTTCTTTCAGCATTTCTTCTAGGGCAGGTCTTGTAATGAATTTCCTCAGCTTTCATTTGTGTGGGGAAGGCTTTTTCTCTTTCTGAAGGACAGTTTTGACAGGTAAAGTATTCCTGGTTGGCAGTTTTTTTCCTTTCAGCACTTTGTATGTATCACCCCATTCATTTGATATTTGCCTGTACCCTAATGGGAGTTTTCTTATATGGTACCAGTTACTTTTTCTCTTCCTGCTTTTAAGATTTTTTCTTTTTCTTTGATTTTTGATAATTTTATTATGTGTCTTGGATAGGATTTCTTTAGTTGACTTGGTTTGGTGATCTATGAACTTCATCGTACTATGTACTTGGGATCCCCGAATCTCTTCCCAGGTTGGGGAATTTCTATGTCATTATTTCTTTAAATAAGCTTTCTATCCTCTTCTTCTCTCTTTTTCTCCTAGAACTCTAGTAATTTGCTGGTATTTCATAGATCATACAGACTTTCTCACTCTTTTTCATTCTTTTCCCTTTTCTCTGATTAGATAATTTCCATTGATCTGTCTTTAAGTTTAATTATTCTTCTACTCAACAAGTTTCATATTAAAAGTCTTTACTTCAGTTTATTCATTATTTTCTTTAAAATTTCTGTTCTTATTTTTTTGTGTCTTTATTGAACTTCATATTTTCTGATAATATTAAATTGTTTATATGTCTTATCTTGTAGCTCTCTAAGCATTTTTAGAACCTTTTAAAAAATTATTTGTGAGGCTATTCCTGTAACTCCATTTCTTTGCAGCAGTTACTGGTACTTTACTGTATTCCTCTGGTGGGGCTGTGTTTCTCTCATTCTTTGTGATCCCTGTAGCCTTTCATAGGTGTTTGTGCATTTGAAGAAGCAGTCACTACTTCTAGACTTTATGGACTAACTTCAGTAAGGGAAGCCTTTCATCTGTGTGTGAGGCATGCTGGAGCATCCTCTGACCCCAGGTCTAGCGGTGCAGGACACCCAGTGCAGGGTGTATGACTGTACCAATTTCAGGGGTAGCATGATATTTTTTGACTCACTCCACAGGGCTCCACAGCACTGACATCTGTGTGGTCCTAGGCAAGTGCTGCAAAGTGTCTGCAGTGGCTGCAAGGGCTATTTGAGTCCTCAGTGTCATCTCCAGGTCCAGTGGCCAGGGTCTAGGACAGACAGCCATGGTGACTAGAGCAGGTGGTGTGCACATATTTACTTGTGGGGCTATCTGCTAGGGTCTTGTGTAGTGGCAGGGGCTGGTTGCAAACTTACATGTAGTAGTGGGGGCCAAGGCAAGCAGCCTGGACTGGGGCCAACTGTAGGTGCACTGGTAGTTGAAGGGCACTTGTTGATGTATACTACTGTGACTGCTTAGTCTCACCATGGACACACAGTAGTGGATACTAGTGATGAGGGTTCGGCGGGGGCTGTGCAGGTGTATAGCTGGAGGATCTAGGTGTAGGTGTGTGTGATGGTGCAGGCCAGTGTCAGAAGACAGGGCCTCATCTGAGTTCACAGCCCCTGTGGGGCCCCAGCTATAGGCATGTTCTCTTATGGCTGCATTGTCTTCCTGAGCAGACACAGGAGGTGGAGAAGAAAGGGGTCAGGTCCATGGTATGCAACTGCACAGCTGGAGGGGCTACGCTGGGGTCTTGGACTGCTGCAGCTGCAGAGGCCTGGGCTGGCTGCTGGTGTGGTTCTTGGGCTCCACAGGGCTGGGTGGGGAGGGAGCATGGTGGGACATAGTTGGCTAGCATCAGTGAATGACAATAAATGTGGGCTGAAAACTGGTGAAATCTGCAGGGCTTCTGCAGTAGCTGTGCTGGCTATTGGTTTGGTTCCTTCTTCAATGGTGAAACCAGGGTATGCGAACCTCTCTTGCTCTTTCTATGTGGCTGCTTTTGGTGGCTATTGGTTTTCTTCCTTGTTCTGAGCGGTTTTTATATGTCACTTTGTGCAGTGAAGGCTAGGGTAGCTGGTGGCTTACCCCTCTCTTCTTTCCCAGCAAAGGGAACTCTTTCTGGCTGGGGAGTTCCTTCTTGATGTTGAACAGTGCTGGCTTCGGGGGTAGGATAATGCTGGCAAAATGAAGCTATTTTCCTTCTTTTTTGTTTGCGGTCATTCTCAGATTTTTTTGTTTGTTTGTTTGTTTGTTTTGTTTAATTGTGCTGCTAAAGTTTTGTAAGAGATCTCCCAGAACTGTTTTTGTTTGTGGATGGCTAATTGCTGATCTCTGTGGCACGTCAAAGGCTGGGGCCTGCTATGTTGCCATTTTAGAGATGTTGCTCTCTTGGCTGAGGCCCTTAACTGAGATTTCAGGGATGTGTAATTCTGAGAAGCCTTTCCTGTCATTCTGATCTGGTTCCTGTTACAGCCTGTTCACCTCACCACACTTGCTACCTAGTAGGCATGGCACATTCAGTGATAGACTCCAAGTCCATAAAAATCTCGATGTGATTGAGTGATATGCTGAATCTAACAAAATTTGACTTGAAGAGGGTAAAAATGAAAGATTGTAGAGATCTCAAGTTTCAGATACATACCCACATAAATATTGTGGTGATGTTTTGTTTCTTTTGAATGCTGCCATTGGTGGTTATATATATATGTATAATAATATTTCCTCTATAGTTCTCTTCCTTAGAAACTTGATTTGGTTGGATGAAGATCTTATATTACTACCATGGTGTGATGAATTCTAAAATTGTTAAGGTCTAGAATCTTTTTCGGAACTCTATCCCCTGTGTCAGTTGAAAATCAGAGTGCGTTAAGTCAAGGTTACTGATGGTAGTAAATATGGGAAACCTTTTGTTGGACTGTACAGAATCATAATCCTCTCCCAGAAAAGGAGCCACATGTTTTACCTGACTCACGAGGTCACCTGTGGCCAAACATGGATTAGTTTCTGTATCATTTCCTTAGCTGTTCATGAAGATCACCCTATTATTTAGGACTTTCCTCTCATCCTTCTATTACCTACTTTTTGGATTAAAGTAAAGGTTTTTAAAAATTTTCTTTCTTAAAAATTTTTATTTCTTTTTTAAAAAGATTTTACTTATTTATTTATTTTTAGAGAGAGAGGAAGGGAGGGAGAGAGGGAGAGAAACAGCAATGAGGGGTTGCTCATCCCCTCTTGGGGACCTGACCCCACAACCCAGGCATGTGCCCTGACTGAGAATCCAACTGGCAACCCTTTGCTTTGCAGTCTGGTGCTCAGTCCCCTGAGCCACACCATCCAGGGCTAAAAATTTTTACTATTTTCAGTGCCCTCAAAATGACATTTAATACTTCCACAGAAAAATTGTCACACAGTTTTTCTGTCTTTTTTTCTCTCAGTAAATATAGAGGTGGTCAAAAGTAGGTTTTCAGTAGTTCATCTGGAAAATACAGTAGTTAATAAATAATAATACAAGAATAGACTCTATTTTGCATAGTCACAACTGTAAAACTACTGTGCCCACAACTGGATTTCACAGTCCTGTTTCATGCTAGGTGTTGTACCAGGCCTTAGGGTACAGTAGTGGCTATAACAACTATTGTTTCTGTTCTCAATACAGAGATTCATTTAGTGATGAACATGGGGAAGCAATACACAAATAAAATAGATAAAAATGCTGTAGAAGAAACAAAAAATAAGTTGACATACAGTATAACATGGGAGAGACTTATTTTAGATAGAATGGCTGGGGAACGCTCTGCAGAGGGAACATTTGAGGGGAGAATTGAAGATTTTATAAAGAGGGAACAGGTACCAAGGTCATCAGATAGAGTGGGGAGGAATTGGCTTAGAACTTGGATAAGAACAGGGTGAAGCTAAGTTGCGGGGGCAAGAAAGAAAAGGGTGAAGTGATAGATGTGCAGGTCCTTAATGATTGTAGTGTAAGGTATTTTGAGTGCTTTGAGAAACTGACAGTGGAATATAAGAAAGGTATTGCATCTTAGTAGGGCATGGTTGAGAGACGTGGACATGAGAAATCAGTTAAGAGGTTGCTTTACTAGGCTAGAAGAGATCATTCGTGGTTTGGACCTGAGGGAAAGAAGTAAATTGATTCAAAAACTACTTTGGAGGTAAGATGAAAAGAGCATGCAGACAGATTGGATGTGTGAGCAGGGTGAGGAAGGAAAAATCAGTTATGCCACCACGGTTTGGGGACTGACCAAGAGGGTGGAGACTGGTGCTACTTACCGAAGACCTAGGGACTATAGAAGGTTTTTTGGGAAGGTGTCTTTTGGACTTAAGTTTGAAACTCAAAGTCATGTAGTCATTTTGATTTTATGGGTCTTTGTTTTTTTCAGAGAAGAGACTTCAGGTCAAAATAAAAATGTGGGAAACATCCGTACCAAAAAAATGGAATTTAAACCTTAGAGTAGATGAGATAATTTAAGACAGTAAGAGAAGACAGAGAACTCAGGAGCTAACCTTGAGGAACTCCATCATTTAGATATTGGGGAGGCTGATAAATGGTTGGTAGGAGGAAAACCAAGAGCATGTTGTGTTGGGAGCCTGTGAAGAAAATGTGTCTAGGAGGAGTGCCAAATGCTCCTTGAGATGAGATGAAGACAGTGTTCGCTCCTCAGACTCGGCAGCATGGAAGCCGTTGGATACTTTTCAAGAGCAGTTTTGGTGGAGTGGTGGACAAGTACTGATTGGAATGAGCAGGCGAGGGAGTGGGAGTTTGGAAGGAAGGGGGATAACGAATGTTCATTGTTGATAATCCCTGTATGTCCAGGAAGGGGATGGGATCCTGGAAGGGAATATGGGGCTAAGATAAGCACTGGAGTTTGACTTTTTTTTTTAAAGATGGGATAAGGTCTTAAGTTGAACCATAAGAAATTGGTGGTATTTAACTACTTTTGGCTTGTGAGAATGGCAGTTTCCTATAGTTTGACCTAATAAAGCATGCTATATTATTGAGAATGTGTTGCTTTTAGAAGGGGAATTTGATGAAGCAGTGTTGAGAGTTTAAACACAAGAATATAGCCTTTGAGCAGTTGAAAGAGATGGGGTTGGAGCTCACCGGCAATGCTGGCCTTTGAAGTGGGGAGAGGGGAAGGCACATATTTTTTTATCGTAACAGGAAGGAAGAAGAAGGTGTGCAGATGCCGCCATGCTTCAGTGATCACAGCTAGTGTTTTACCTGGGGCAAATAATTACATAATAAGTTTTCAGATTAGCCGTATATGGTACATTGATCGATTTTGTTTAGAGGGCTGAGTAGGTACTGATCCTATTTTACCTAATAGGCTCTAAATTTTCTGTCTCAAAAATCTTTAATATCAGTGAGTTTTTGCTCAGTTTTCCTTTCACCAAAAGCAGGAAAAAAATCAAATACCTCCTTTCCCCTCCTCAGCAGTGCAGCACTGTGGCCTCCCTATAGAACTGATTAGCAAATCAGAAAATAAAGTGGTTTTCTCATAAGTGATTTTCTTGCCCTACAGAAAATTGTCTTTTTCAATATTATCATCAGTATTCTTTGAGTTGTCAGCATAACATTATCTGTGATTTCTGTCACTTTAATGTAGACTACGAGCACATCCTTTTAAGGTCGTACCACTCGTCTCTGTCGTGTGCAGAATTTGCTTACGAGGTGTATGTATTTCAGAAATTTCAGCTATTTGGAGGGAGACTTTATTCCACTGCATAACATAGCTTAATAAATAATTTCCATTAGACTGTTAGGCTGACATATCCCTGGGGCACAATTTTCTTTGCGAACTTCATTCAGTGCAAAATTCCAGGTACTGATCATTAATTATATCTTTAAAGTAACAATGAGATTGAAATCACCTATAGTGCCTGCAGGATCCTTTTTCATGAAACATCCATCTCCTGTAATGTTTATTTTGAATAAGACTCTCCTCCATGGGTTATGGTACCAGGGCCATAGTAAGACTATTCCAGAAGGAGCCCTCTTTCTCAGCTCTTCTTGAGTTATAGGCAGCTTTGCTGTGTGCATGGCTCCCAAATTGTCTTTTCCTAAAAGTACAGGAAGCTGGAGAAAGTTGGCACCCATGTATGAATTAATAGACTATTAAGTGTCTGATAAAACATATGGCATCTTTCAAAGCTCTAGGGTGGTTTTTTTTTTTTTTTAAGCTTTTCCAGCACACCTTTAAATTTCATTGGAATTAGTGTCTTTTTTCCCTTTAACATTTTTAAAATTTATTTTTAATTATAGTTGACATATATTAGTTTCAGATGTACAGCATAGTGATTCAACATTTATATGCTTTGCAATGCGATTACCTAGTAAATCTAGTAACCATCTGTCACCATGCATAATTATAACAATATTATTGGGTGGTATTTTAGACCTAGCTAAGGCTTTATTTTATGGAGGTATGTGGCTTTACTACAGGCAGGACAAGTCAACATGTTCTGATGCTGCTTGAAATCAGAGGAACTTTATTTACTCTTGTCATCTGCTGTGGTAGATATTGCAGGTATCACCGAGGTAAACTTGTATTTTCAGCATTGGAAGTATTGAACAGAATTCAGCAGGAGTGATTTCAGAAAGCCATGGTCTGTAGTGTTGTGATAAACGAGTGAAGAAAAGTTTTCCCCGTATTTCAGACAGCCTTTGATAGCATGTCTGTTTAGGAAAATATGTATAGATTAGTCAGCTCTGTACTTGACTCTCAGATATTTTTAGCCTCTTAGGGTGAATTTTGGGTTGTGCCAAGGGTTCCCTTTGGCCTTTCCACTGAGAACCACTCAACCAACATCAGTGTGTGCTTGTAAAAAAGGGTTTGTAGTATATATAATACTCCACAGCTTTGCTGACCTGGAATCTACACGGCTCAATCAGCTTTTCTTTGAATCCTGAGCTAGTGTTGCACTGATCCATCAAGTTTTCCTTTGCTTGGTCATTTCTAGTCGTAAACTGATCTATATTCTCTGTCTTGCTTTTCACTAGGGAAAATGGGGCTTGTCTTGTGGGATGAGTTCTCTGCTAAAACACTGCACTTCCTGCTTCTGTACACGCTGACGAACAGGCTTCAGAGTTCTACCTTGAGGACATATGCCACTCCACCCAGATGTGACAGTTACCTTAAAGGACTGCAGTTTTGATGTGTGGGGGGCTATTTCTGTCTCTATTAAGAAGAGAGGATGGTGAGAGCATCTTTCAGGCCTGAGCAGGTGCATGGCTGGCTCTCTTGTGCTCCTTGTCTCTCGGACGTCAGGGCTGTGGGTCTTCATCTGCAGCATCATCTCTCCCACCACCTCCCAAGATAATTACTGCTGATTTGCTTCTAATTTTGACCACTTTCTTTTCTTATTCCAAAATGTCTTCCCTAGTCCCTTCAGACTTCTGTCAGTTTTCACAGTTTGCTGAAATGGTAGATAGTTTGCTTCTTTTGGTAGATAGCTATTTCCATTTCTTCTGTTGTCTTCTCTCCCCTTGTTGAACTGGCTGGTAACCTAGGAGTAAATGCCTTGTTTCTCTCAGCCTCCTCATTATGAAATCAACAATTGTTCACAACAGACAAAAGAAGAATATAAATGCCCATAACCAGTTTTTACCACTTCGATTATGGCCTTCCATATGTATTGTATTTCAAAAGGGGATCATCATGTCATATATTTCTAAATATTCAGTGACTGCAAGCTGTTCTGTGATATTAGATGTACCATTTGACCAGTCCTTTACTTTTGGAAATTTAGGTGTTTTACCTTCTTTTCTCTTTTCTTCCTCCTTACTTCCTGTTATTTACTGGTGATAGAATTTTTTGTTTCTGGGTATTTAGAGTTGTTTGTTTACTATCCCTATAGTTACTTTATTGAATCTTAATGTGTCTTGGGGACACAGGATAGGCTCTTTCTAGTTACACAGTCACTTTGTGTGTTCAGACAGGGACTCATATCTTAACGCATATCTGTCTTCCCAGCTTGTAGCATTGTGGCTGGCACAGTGGGTGTTCATTAAAGAATTATAGTTGCTTTCCAGAACTATGAGGGCCATTTGGCAAATTTATGATTACCTACTCTGTATTTGGAATCCTGACTATAGGAGTGAACAAGACAAAGGTTTATGTTACAGAGATGGCAAGCCTCTTATGTGAGGATCAATTAAAAACCTAAAAGTCACACAATATAGTGGCAACAATCTAAATGAGTTAATAGTGTGGTTACGTGGGGGATGTTCATGCCAGTTTTTTTCAAGCATATTGCTAATTAACAATTGACTAATTGATCTTTCTGTGGATGATAGTTCTTTTTTTAAGTTTATTTTTTTCCATTACCATTTATCCCTCTTCCACCCTCTTCCACCTCTACCCTCCCTGCTATCACCACACTGTTGCCTGTGTCCGTGAGTTCTTGCTCTTTTCTGCTTGATTCCACCACCCCCTAAAACCTCCTTCCAGCTGTCAGCCTGCTCAATGAGTCAGTCTGTCTGTTTTACTTATTCTTTCAGTTTGTTCATTGGATTCCACATATGTGCGAAATCATATGGTATTTGTCTTTCTCTGACTTGCTTTTCACTTAGCATAATGTTCTCCAGGTCCATGCATGCGGTAAAATTTTCTTTTTTACAACTGAGTAGTATTCCATTGTGTAAATGTACCACAGCTTTTTATCCACTCATCTACTGATGGGCACTTGGGTTCCTTCCAAATCTTGGCTATTGTAAATAATGCTGCAATGAACATAGCGGTGCATATATTCTTTTGAATTAGTGTTTCTGGTTTCTTTGGTTATGGAATTGCTGGGTCATAAGGCAGTTCCATTTTTAATTTTTTGAGGTAACTCCATACTGTTTTCCACAGCGATTGTACCAATCTGCATTCCCACCAATAGTGACAGGATTGTCCCCTGGTGTTGCCAATTGAGGTGAAATGATCGTTTGCAGATTCATACTTTTTGGCCTTTAGGAGTAACTAGAATCAGTTATACTTAAATTTAAAATTTCATGCCTGAATATAATATGTTGTTGTACTTAGTAGTTTTAGAGACCCAAAGATATTTGAGGGCTGGATTTGGGGTAATGGGAAATATATCCCCAAATATTTTTGGTCCTTCTTTTGCACATTTTAAAATATGGTTAAACAGAGATTGCAACCATGGAGGAGATTTTCGGCTGTAAATTGGTGTTTCAATCCTGCCAGCTGTTCGTGCTTTCTGTGATTCCCCTTTAAAAAGTGGAAAGTGAAGGGTGAGTGGCTGCCCTCTTGGGCAGGCAGATAATTTCTTAAAAAATGTGTGTGTCTCAGCAGAGCTATATTAGAGTTTCATGTAGCTGCCTTTTTCTTTTTTTTATTGTAGGGCCAGCTTTCAATGTTGCAAGAAAAAATAGACCATTTGGAGCGTTTGCTAGCTGAGAATAATGAGATCATCTCAAATATTAGAGATTCGGTCATCAATTTGAGTGAGTCTGTGGAGGATGGGTCGAAAAGTTCACTGGGCAATTTCAGCCGAGGTGCTGGCTCACCTCTTCTGCCATCGAAACAATTGTCCCTCACAGTTGACCCTGAAGACTGTCTGTTTGCTTCACAAAGCGGAAGTCAGAATTCAGATGTGCAGGTAATGTATATATTTGTTAATAATCACTGGGCTTTGTTTTTGTTTTTGTTTGCTTAGATTTGATCTGGTATCTGTTCTTACTTAGTTACTTAACCTCTCTGAATTCTCGTTTCTGTTTTCATGATCTAATTAGTCACAAAGTCAATAATATTCTTTTTAGTGTTTCTCCTAATTTCTCTTATTTTATACTTTGTGAATAAGGCCATTTTGTATGCTCCTTAGGTGTTATTTTTCTGTAATAGTTGAAGACTATTAGAGGTTTAAATTTGGCCAGAAATATTTTTCTTAACCTTCCTTTGCAGAGAATAAGAAAAGCCCTTCTCATACTATATCACTGTTACAAAGTGTAGGTTTGACAGAGTGTAGGGTTAGATTCTTTTTGCTGACTATCCCTTTATGAGAAGGAGAAGGAAGGGGAATATTCTAAAACTGTGCTGTCCATTATGGTAGCCACTGTCCACATGTGGCTACCAGGTACTTCAAATGTGGCTGGTTTAAACTCAGACAGGCTCTAGGTAGAATATGTATATATACAAAGCATTGAAGAGTTAGTATGAAAAAAGAATCTAAAATATCTTGTTCATTTTTATATTGATTACACATTGAGATGGTAATGTTTTGATTTTATTGAGCTAAATGAAATATATCATTGAAAGTATTTTTGTCTATTTTACTTTACTACAAAATTTAAAATTATGTATTTGGCTTGCATTATCTTTCTCTTGGATCATGCTGTGGAGTTGGAAGATTAGGGTAAAAAAGAACTTATGTCTTTCCTAAATTTTGGGTGTGTCGCTCATATTTTTCTGTCCTGCAAATTAACAGAGAGCTGTGTTTAACCTTATACCTTAGATCAGATATTGGAACTTGGTGGCAGGACCCTTGGTGACTTCATCATAGGAGAAATTTTCACTGACTTGTGGAGGCAGAGAACAAGATAGGATCTTGAGGTTCCCAGGATCCAAGGATCTCAGGCCAAGCTGGAGACTGGGAACAGTGGAGCTGGCCAGGCCTTATGCCTGCAACTTCATCAGCTAGTGTGTGGCCACATTTGGATAGGATCGGGATTCTATCTTGTGCTTTGAAGGGATATCTATTTCTGTGAGGCTTGGTTTTGTTCAGGTTTTACTTAAGTCTCTTTTAAAGAGGAACAGAAACACCCCCTTTTTTTAATGGGTGGGGTCTAAATCTGGGATGAACAGAAAGGAGGTACAGAGCAGCCATGGCAGGCAGGCAGAGGGAGGCAGCATGGACTGGGAGATCTGCAGAACCAAAGAAAGTGCTTGAAAGAGTAGCAGAGACTGCTAACCCTTCCTCCTGTCCAGCTGGTTCCCAAAGATTTGTGTGGACTTATCCTTGGAGCATTGTACTGTACTTGTTAAAGTCATAAATTCAAAAGTGAGTAATATGTTACTGCCTTAAAATTCTTTGTATACTTTTGTGTAACTTGCTTGATATCTTTCTTTAAAAGTTTTTTGTAACTCATCTATATGTTAACCGTATTTTGCCATGTATATGCACACCCACATTTTTGGCCCAAACTTTCAGGGGAAAAAATCTTTCTTTTTAATTTTTTAATTCAATTTTTAATTTTTCTGTATTTAGAAACAAAATTGATTACTGTATTCCAGGGTATTATTTTGCATATGGATATTGCTATTGCTTTCTAGAGTTGTACTTTTAACGTATAAGCATAAATAAAAGAATTAAAAACATTTGTATAAATATGGAATTAGTAAGACCCATGTATAATGTGCATCCTTATTTTACCTTCAAAAATTTGGGCAAAAAAGTACGCATTATACATGGCAAAATACTGTAATTAGGATGTAACTTCTACATAATTTACATTTTACCAAAGGGTGATTGTATCCTTTGTCACTGTTAGTGTAATGGGCAGCATGGAGAATAAAGGTTGTCAGCGGTTTTTTAGGCGGGGGCAGTATTTTTTCCTTCGTGTTCAAATAGATTATTATCTAGAAGGAATACTGCATTGAAAACTTAGAAAATATTTGAGTACTTAAAAGCTAATTCTCTTTTTAAAAAATTCTTCTATTTTTAACCTGGTCAACCTTGTTATAGTTTTATTTTTGGAATAAAGAAGGTAAACTTAACAAACACTAAATGAAAGAATAGCAATAGACATATTTTGATTATGATACAGATTTTAAACTATATGAGATTGAGTAAAGTAAAAAATAATTTTCATCAAATGGGGAGGTGAGGAGGGGGTATTGGGAGGATTAGGGGGAAGGATTGTCAAGGAACATGTATAAAGGACACATGGACAAAGCCAAAGGGGACTGTGATCGAGGGTGGGAGGTCGGGGTGGGTAGGGTGAGGGGGAGTGGTGAAGGGAAAATGGAGATAACTGTACTTGAACAGCAATTAAAAAAAAAAGAAAAAAATAATTGTGTTTAAATTCGGCCATAATCCTATTTTTTGGTTTGCTGTTTATTTCCTATCTATTACTATTACATTGCGTTGGAAGTAAAACAGGGAAAGAGGAATTGAATGAAATTATTACTTTTTTATTAGAAGCAGATGGGGAAGGGGGTTATATGTCAGGATAGTTATATAACACAGGTAGCATTTTAAGCCTTTGAATGGTGATTAAATGTTTT
>PVJI01030949.1:0-13610 GCA_004026765.1 Micronycteris hirsuta
CCCCCACCCCTCTGGCTTAAATAAAATCTTTTTAAAAATATAAATAAATAAATAAAATCTTTAAAAAAAGACGAAAAATCTCCACTTAAAAGCAAATAATCTGATCAATCTAACAAGCTGATTCTAAAAGTTATATGAAAACACCATAGCCCATGAAGAGTCTCTTTTTTTAAAAAAAAAATTTTATTGTATATTTCCCATTATCATTTATCCCCCCTATAGCTTCCTCCTCCCCTGCTGCAATCACCACACAAAGAGCCTCCTGGGGAGGGGAGAGGCTGCAAATAACTGTAATTAAACAAAAAAAAAATTAATTAAATAAAAAAAAAAAAGAAAGAAAAAAAAAGAATATTGTAAAACTGTACTTGAAGAACAAAAAAAAAGAATATTGGAAATAATCTAAAAAAAAAACAAAAAAAAAAAAACCCAAAAAACAAAAAACAAAGAGCCTCCTGAAAAAGAAGAACATGGTGGGAGGGTTTGACTTACCAGATATTAAGGTTTATTATGAAGCTACAGTAATTAAGATGGTATGGTATTAGATGGACAAATTGACCAGTGGAATAGAACACAGAGCCAAAAAAGTGACCCACAGCTATGGATACTTGTTATACAAAAAAAGCAGTATTTCCAGACAGCGGGTAAAGGGTGTTCATCTCAATAAACAGTACTGAGACAACTGCAGATCTCTATGAAAGAGAAGCAACTTGATTGCTACCTTATATCATACATAAAAGTCTGAAAAGACAACATTTAGAAGATAATATAGAAGAATATTCCCATAATATTGGAGGCAGGAAAAGGTTTCCTAAACAGGACAAAAAGATATTAACCATAAAGAAAAAAATGGTGCCCTGGCTGGTGTAGCTCAGTGGATTGAGCGCGGGCTGCGAACCAAAGGATCGCCAGTTCGATTCCCAGTGAGGGCACATGCCTGAGTTGCAGGCCAGGTCCCCAGTGGGGGCCATGTGAGAGGCAACCACACATTGATGTTCCTCTCCCTCTCCTTCTCCCTTCCCTTGTGTCTAAAAATAAATAAAATCTTAAAAAAAAAGAAAAGGAAAAATGGTAAATTTGACTATATTAAAATTAACAAGTTCTGTTCATCACAAGACATCATTTCCCTGACTCATTGGTCAGGGCACGTGCCTGGGTTGCATGTTCAGTTCCAGATTGGGGAGCGTATGGGAGGCAACCAATTGATGTTTCTCACAATGATGTATCTCTCTCTTTCTTTCTTCCTCTCTTCTACTCTCTCTAAAAATAAATGAATAAAATCTTTAAAAAACAAAAAAGAAGACATCATTAAGAAAGTGAAAAGGCAGTCACAGAGTGGAAGAGATTTATAATATATATAACCAGTGCAGAGCTCATACCCAGAACATATAAAGCACCCCTATAACTCAATAAGAAAAAGATAATCCAATAGAAAAACAGGAAAATTAATGTGAGCAGGAATTTCATAGAAGAGGAAACACAAATAGCAGAGCTATATATATGTATATAATGTATGCATTTCCTGTAGCTACGGTAACAAAGCACCATAAATTGGGGAGTTTAAAACAACAGAGATTTGGCCCTGGCTGGTGTGACTCAGTGGATTGAGTGCCGGCCTGCGAACCAAAGGGTCGCAGGTTCAATTCCCAGTCAGGGCATATGCGTGGGTTGCAGGTAAGGTTCCCAGTTGGGGGTGCTCAAGAGGCAACCACACATTGATGTTGCTCTCCTTCTCCTTCTCCCTCCCTTCCCCTCTCTCTAAAAATAAATAAAATCTTTAAAAAATAAAATAAAACAACAGAGATTTATTCTTTTCCAGTTCTGGAGGCCAGAAGTCCAAGATCAAGGTGTGGGCTGGGTTGGTTCCTTCTGAGGGCTCTGAGGGCAAATCTGTTCCATGCCCCTCTCCTAGGTGGTGGTCAGCAATCCTTGGAGTTCCTCAGCTTGTAGGCACATCACTCCAATCTCTTCCCGCAACTTCATATGGCTTCTCCCTCTCTGTGTCTGCCTCTTTTTCTCTTCTTTTTTAAGATTTTATTTATTTTTTTATTTTTAGAGAGAGGAGAAGGGAGGGAGAAAGAGCAATGTATGGTTGCCTCTCACATGGCCCTCACTGGGGACCTGGCCTGCAACCCAGGCATATGCCCCGACTGGGAATCGAACCGGGACCCTCTGGTTCCCAGCCCGCGCTCAATCCACTGAGCTACACCAGCCAGGCTCTTTTTCTCTTCTAATACCAGTCATTGGATTAGGGCTCACTCTAACTAATCCAGTATGACCTCATCTTAACTAATTATATTTGCAAGACCCCATTTCAAGATAAAGTAATTTTTTAAAAAGAAAAATAAAATGACTATTTTTTTAAAAAATGACTTGATTTCTTTATATTTAGAGAGAGGGGAAGGGAGGGAGAAAGAGAGGAAGAGGGACATCAATGTGTGGTTGCCTCTCACGTGCCCCCTGCTGGGGACCTGGCCCACAACCCAGCATGTGCCCTGACTGGGAATCGAACCTGCGACCCTTTGGTTTGCAGGCCAGTGCTCAATCCACTGAGCCACACCAGCCAGGGCTATGGTCATATTCTGATGGTTCCAGGTGGACATTAATTTTTGAGGGGACACTCTTAACCCAGTACATATACCCTATTACCTAGAAATTTCACTGAAAAGCGCATGTAGTTGCACCACAAGACAGGCACGTAATCATTCACAGCACCATTGGCCATACTAGCCAAAGTGGGAAACCACGCAACTGTTCCTCAACAGTGGAAGAGTTCAATGACTGGCAGAATATTTATCGGGGGAATGCTATGGAGCAATGACTCACATTAGCCTCTCAATCTTGAGCAGAGAATCTAAACACAAACTATAATACTGAAGAACTCCATTTATATAAGGTCCCAGAACAGACCAAAGAAAACCATCATATTTAGCAGTCCATCCTTAACCGCTACTTTGGTCTGTATGTTTGTATCTCCTATCAAGTTCAAATGTTGAAACCAAATGCCCTAATGGTAGTAGGAGGTGGGGCCTGTGGGAGATGCTCAGGCCGCGAGGGTGGAGCCCTCGTGATGGCATTAGTACCCTATAAAAGAGCCTCCGGAGAGACTGCCTCACCCCTTCTGCCAAGTAAGGATACAACCAGAGGTCTGCAACCCGGAAGAGGGCTCTCCTCCGACCCCGGTGGCACCCTGCTGCCATATTTCAGCCTCCAGAACTGTAAGCAATAAATTTCTGCTATTTACGAGCCATCCAGTCTGTGGTATTCCGCTACACAGCCCAAACTGACTACCACAAAAATCACGGACACTAAAGTGATTATCACAAAAATCAGGTTCGTGGTCAGTTTGCTGGAAGGGAGAGGGAAGTGATGGGAGGGGAAGTGGGAGGGGCTATTGGGGTGCAGATGTTCCAGTTCTCCACCTGGGTGATGATGACAAGGGAGCATTTGCTTTGAGAAGTCATTGCACTGCACACCTCTGTTTTGTGAACTTTTCTGGCTTTTTTGGTCAGTGTATGGGTCAGGCCAGTGTGTGAGCAGAGCAGGGAGTTTGTGGGGAAGGCAGGCCTGGGAAGGGCTGGCGGGTGGTCAGGGTGAGTAGGCTCTGGGTGTGGGTTCCACCTTGCTTGGGAGATGCGCTCAGGCAATTTGGAATGCAGGAGTGAGGTGACGGCCCCCTCCCTGGCTCTTTGCTTCTTTCTTACAGCCAGTGCAATGTGTGGTGTGCAGGTTTCCCACTGATGTTCCAGTGCCTGGTCACTTGTTTCCCCAGTGTTGAAAGACTCCTACAGTGGCCCTGGGTCACAGCGATGGTGGGGCGTCCTTAAAAGTGGCACTTCCAGCCCTGGCTGGTGTAGCTCCGTCATTGAGTGCCGACCTTGAACCAAAAGGTCACCGGTTGGATTCCCAGTCAGGGCACATGCCTGGGTCGTGGGCCAGGTCCCCAGTTGGGAGCGTGTGAGAGGCAACCGATCAGATTGTTGTATCTCTCGCACATCACATGTCACATTGATGTTTCTCTCTTTCTCCCTCCATTTCCCTCTGTCTAAAAATAAAGAAATAAAATCTTTTTAAAAACTGGCACTTCCAGTTTGTCTGCTGCCTGGCAACGAGCAAGGGAGGATTGCTCTTAAAAGGGAAGAGGGAGACTGAATAATTGTGAAGAATGATGCGATCTGTTCTGGTGCCCGAGACAATTTGCATTCGTAGATCACAAAGTGCCTCTTGGCAAACAGTGGGAACAAGGGGAAGTAGCCCCTTCATCCGCTCGTGGGAGAAGGGAGCACAGTCGTGGAAGGCTCACACACTGGATTATGGAGCGTTGGTACAATGCTACCTGTGTTCCTTGCATTGCACTATGGACAGGACAGTATGATGACATTTTATCAAGCTCAAGTATGAGCAGAGTAAGCCTTAGACAGTTTAGGGGCACATACATAAGTGGTCAATCTACCACGGAAAAAAAGAGTGAATGATAAACACCCTATTTAGTCCAGCACTTACTCCCGAGGGAGGGGGGAGGCAGGAAGGCGCTTATAGGTGCTGTAATCATTTGGTGAATGACTCAGCTTAAATGTCACCTTGTGGTCAAAACAGCTTCAGGCGGGGGCCCCTTTCTGTGCCTCCCTTCCAGCCCAGTGTCTTCCCCTTTCGAATATCCATCACCCAGAACGTGAACTTGGGGACTGGGGTCTGAGTCTGACTCAGTGTCTGGTCACAGCAAGTGCTTCAGGAAGCGTTGAGGGTCACCACTCCAGGGATCTCCCCCAACTCAGGGAAGAATAAAAGCTGCCACCAATGAGTTTATTCCCCCTGGGGTGGAAGCATTCCAGCAAGAGACCTCTGAACAGTAAGATCAGGCCTGAGAGAAAGTCTTTGCCTTGAAACTATTTATTTTTTTAAAAGATTTTATTTATTTATTTTCAGAGAGAGGGGAAGGGAGGGAGAAAGAGAGGGAGAGAAACATCAATGTATGGTTGCCTCTCACAGGGCCCTCACTGGGGACCTGGCCCGCAACCCAGGCATGTGCCCCGACTGGGAATCGAACCGGGACCCTCTGGTTCCCAGCCCGCACTCAATCCACTGAGCTACACCAGCTGGGCACCTTGAAACTATTTAAATGGTGTCATTTGTGTTCCTGGGTTTGCCCACGGCCATCAGCTCCCCTTGTCACTCTGTCTTACCACTTTTCTGGCCTACAGGGCCTCTGTCCCTTCTCAGGACAGCTTCAACTCCTACAGCACTGTTACAGAACATTCCTCCTCAAATGCGCCCTTTGCCAGTGCTGGGGCCAGAGGATTTCACGCCGTGCTGCCCTGGTTTGCTGCCCTTATTCCCTTCAGCAGCCCGAGCAGGCTCTATAGAGCTACTGACTGAGGAAATGTGCGCGAGCCCCAGGGCCGCAGCAAGAGCATGCCTCCCCCACACTGGCAGCTCCTTCTCTGACTTCTCACTTCTCCCAGGGTCCCCCCCCCTCCGCCGCCCCTGTCCCACCATCATGCCGCCGGTCAAACCTCAGTCCCAAAGCAATACCGAGGCACTGACCTTTGCAGTCTCTCTGGCCCTCTCTCTCTGCCCCCATTACCGTGGCCACGCTCCTGCCATCTCTCTCCCAGAAATAGCAACAGTCTCCTGCTGCCACTTTTATCCCCTCTCATCTTGTTCTGCTCACCACAGCCAGATCAGCCCTTTAAAATACAAATCAGACCTCCTCCTGGGCTTCTGGGGCTACAGACAGCTCCAGGGCAGGCTTCACCCCTCAGCTGGCCTGGACATTGCCCCTTGCCAGTTTGTGGACCCCATTCCAATGATGTGTGGAGGCTTCCCCACACCAAGCAATTCTTGGACACCAGCAGGGTGTCTGAGAATCCAACTCAGTTCTTTTTTTTTTTTTAAAGATTTTACTTATTTATTTTTAGAGAGGAGAAGGGAGGCAGAAAGAGAGAGAGAGAACCATCATTGTGTGGTTGCCTCTTGCGCACCCCTGGCCCACAACCCAGGCATGTGCCCCACACTGGGAATCGAACCGGCAACCCTTTGGTTCACAGGCTGGAGCTCAATCCACTGAGCCGCACCAGCTAGGGCATAGTTCAACTCAATCTTGACACTATCTACCTGGACTGAGAATCAGATCCACAGGTTGAGGGCTCAGTCCCACAAGATCACCTCTACTTCAAATGCTCGTTGCAAGCTCAGGCTCTCAGCTGTGTTTCTGATTGACTGGAGGTTCCGAAGACCTCCTCCTTGGGCTCAAATTAACTTGCTAGAACAACTCACAGAACTCTGAGAAACACGTTACTTACTAGATTATTGTTTTATTAGCTGCCCTCCTGGGTTTTTTTATGGAGCTTTGTTACATAGTCATCATTGACTAAATCATTGGTTATTGGCAACTGAACTCAATCTCCAGCCTCTCTCCCTTCCCTCGAAGTCAGGGGGTGGGACTGAAAGTTCCAGCCCTCTAATCACGTGGTTGGCTCCACCACCCTCAGGTGCTTTTCAAAAGTCATTTCATTAACCTAACAAAGACACCTTGACCACTCTCAACACAGAAAATTCCAAAGGTCTGGGGAGCTGTGAGCCCGAAACTGTAGAGAAGACCAAATATCTTATAATTCCTAATATCTCAAAGGCCTCACAAACAATGCAAACTTACCTGTTCTCAACTGACCTCATCTCTCAGTCCCCAGCCACCTTCGTTCTTGACCGTGTCCTGTGAAGCTCACCTCCTCTCTCCAGCTCAGTTGCCACCATCCTCATCCAAGCCACACGTGACGACGACAATCTCGGAAGCAGTTTCTCTGACACGTGGAGGTGATCAATGTACTGTCAGCCACCTGACGCGGAGAGGGCGTCATTGTATCCACGGCCTGGTGGCCCCGGCGTGTAGCCCCTCCTTCTGGTATACCTTCCTGCACCGCACAAAGGGCTCTGCATGCCGGAGACTGAATTCCGTCCTTCAGAGGCATGGCCCTGGGGGTGCCTGTTTTCTTCAGGTTCAAGTCCCGGACATCCTGCTGTTTGAGGGCCAGGGGTGGGAGCAGCGCCTGAACACAGTATGCGGTCATCAGTGCCTAGCTTCTTAACTATTCAACTACAAATGATGCTGAAATGGTGCTTTCCTCTTTGTATGTGCGTCTTTTGCTTAGCTGAGCATTTGTGATCCTTAAGAGGAAAATTACTTGGTTAAAGGTCATACACATTTTACACTTCGTTAGATGTTGCCAAATTTCCTCCAGAAAAAGGTTCTACCAATTGATACTCTCACCTCCATGGAGGTGAGACTCTATTACATCTTTGCTGACAACAGGCAATGGGCATTATTAAACTTTCTTCTCCATGTATTTTTATTATAAAAAATGTCAAACGAGCCCTTACTGGTGTGGTTCAGTGGGTTGGACGTTGTCCTGTAGACCGAAGGTCGCAGGTTCGATTCCCGGTCAGGGGGTCAGGGCACATACTTTATTTTGCCATGTATAATGCACACAGATTTGTCCAAAATTTTGAGGGGAGAATAAGGATGTGCATTATACACGGGTAGTACTAATACCCGTGTATAATGCACACTCATGGTAAAACTGTGGGTGTGCATTATACATGGCAAGATAGCTGGGTTGTGGGCCAGATCCCCAGTAGGGAGTATGCAAGAGGCTACCGTTCGATGTTTCTCTTGCACATCGATGTTTCTCTCCCTCTCTTTCTCCCTCCCTTATCCTCTCTCTAAAAATAAATAAATAAATAAATAAATAAATAAATAAATAAATAAAATATTTGTTTTAAATTCCAAAGATACAGGATATTAGTTTCCTAGGGCTGTTGTAACATTACCACAAACTGAGCAGTTGAAAACAACAGAAATTTATTCTCCCCCGTTCTGGAGGCTTGAAGTCCCAAAGCAAAGTGTCAGCAGGGCTCCTTGGCAAGGGTACCAGACGTGAAGTGCCAACGAACCAGCAGCTGTAGTTGCTGCAGTTCTGTCTTCAGCCTCACGATGTTTCCATGGGCCAAAAACACGCCAAGGTGTCTCCCAGTTCGCAGCATTCAGCAAATAATGGCAAGGCAGATCACCCAGAACCTGCCACCTGATTTCCATGACAGACACGGCAACGCCTTCTGTGCTGCTGCATGGACATAAACAGCAACACACACTGCAGTAGAATGGAACCTCTCCCCTGTTGGCAGAGTCACCCCGAAGGAACGGAGAGATCAGTAATCATTCCAGCTGTTGTAATAATTAATTGTCCCCAAACCAACTCATTACCGATGCCAAGTGAAAGCACTGTGTACCCTTTAAACTATGGCACGGCTGAAGAAACAAAGTACATTTGAAACCTTCAAAAAAAAGTGTCAACAGGGCCAGCTCCCTCTAACAGCTCTGGGGAAGACTGCTTCCTTGCCCCTTCCAGCTGCCGGTGGCTCCAGGAGTTCCCTGGTTCGTAGCTGCATCACATCTGTCTCCACCATCATCAGACGGACTTCTTCCCTGTGTGTCTGTGTCCAGATGTCCCTCTTGTTACAAGGACAACACCCTAATCCAGCACGGCCTTATCTTGATTACATCTGCAAAGATCCTATTTCCAAATTAGGTCATAGTTACAAGTTCCAGATGGACGTGAATTTTAGGGGGATACCGTTCAACCCATACATACATAGCAATGTCAAAAAAAAAGCTGACGGTGCTCTGGCCGGGCTGCTCAGTTGGTTGGAGTGTCGTCCCGTGCACCAAAAGGTTGTAGGTTTGATCCCCGATCAACGCATACCTAGGTTGCAGGTCCTAGGTTGTGGGTTCGGTCCCCAGCTGGGGCACGTATGGGAGGCAACCGATTGATGTTTCTCTCTCACGTCAACGTTTCTGTCTTTCTCTCTCACTACCGTTGCTTTATCACACACCTATCTCGGTACCAACACTTCTCTTGATTTTATTTTTGGTGCATTCCAAACTCAGCTACAGACATCAGTTCACTTCCTCCCAAGTAAATCAGTGTACATATCCTTCATGAGAGTTCAATATTTGGCTATAGTTATCAGGGTTTTTGTTTGTTTGTTTCTACTGGTCACCAATGTGAGAAATAAAAAAAAAAGGCACAGAAAAATGTGAAAGTCTCCCAGTTCATTGGAGGCAGTGCCTCTCATCTTGTGACGTTAGCTGTCACTCTCTTTCCTCTCTTTAAGGTAAATATTGAGAAAGAACAATTGTATACCGTGTCTGCATTCCCTCACACTGCTGTCACTCGTACCAAAGTCTCCAGTTGTTGCTAAGTCCAAGGAACAGTTTTCTGTCTTCATCTTACCTGCTTCCTGGCAGCAGTTGACACTGACTTTGTTAATCATGGTGTCCTTGAAACCAAGCTTCTCCCTGTGTTTTCCCTCCTCTTTGGTGCTCCTTCTATTTCTCTCCTGGATCCTCTTCCTCCCTGCTCATTATAACTGCCGGTGTGCCTCTGGACGTTGTCGTGGGCCCCCTTGTCTCCCCACAGAGGGTCCATCTGCAGGAAAAGAAACCGCTTTTACAATTGTTTTCATAGAACAGTTTATTACTCATAGAACATTTTAGTGCTGGTTACTTTGCACATGTAGCAGAGTTTACCCACAGGTGAGGAACCCTGAAATCATGACACTGGGAGCTTTGTGGCATTTCTGGCACATCTGCCACCCAAGATACACACACACACACACACACACACACACACACTCATCTTTACTCTGGAATTAAACAACTCCTCTGTAGGGAGGGGGAAGCCATCTTCAGGTTTATCACCCTAAATGTAAGCTAAAAGCAAATATCTAGAAAGAAGAAGGACATTTTTAATGATTTAAAGAGACATTTAGAATGTCTCTAGGAAGGGAGACATATTTATCATAGCTTATCAATTTTCTTTGCTCAGAAGACCACAACTGGGCAGGAATGCCAAGAAATACAGGGAAAATGGTTTCCCAACACATGGTAATTTGAATACGGGATGTTTAATGTAAAAATTATCAAGCCCTGGCTGGTGTGGTTCAGTTGGTTGGAGCATCATCCTGTGCACTGAAAGACTGTGGGTTCGATTCCTGGTCAGAGCACATACCTAGGTTAGGGGTTCAGTCCCTTGTCAGGGTGCGTATCGGAGGCAGCTGATTGAGGTTTCTCTCTCTCTCTCTCTCCCTTCCTATCGCTCTAAGGCCAAGAAATACTTTTAAAAAGATATTTAAAGATAAAAATTATTAAGCAGCAATAGGAGAATAACTTTAAGGGTATACAGCAAACTCTAAAGGGAGTATATCCAAGGAAGGACAAACTTCCTTGGAAGGATGGGCTCTCATTAAAAGATGTAGTTTCAGTCCTCTGAATGGTACAGAAGTTCATTGGGTTGTCCAGACCAGGGTTGATTCACTGTTACCAGAACTGTAGGAACAACTCTTTGGAGACCAAGCAAGCTGTGGCTGACGGTTGCGCACACAGACAGTTGGGCATGCCGAGAAACTTGGGGCACCGCTGCAGGCACTGCTGGAACTGGGAGCTGGAGAGGCCCTCTTCTGCAGGAACTCAGCACACTTGTGTACAATCTGAGCCAGAGTGGCTCTGGGCGGCCAGGCCCACAGGATCTCCCGCTTGTGCACTGCCAGGGCTAAGGGCTGAGGAGATAGATGGTGCGGGAAGCGGTGACCTGAGCTGGGGTGCAGACTTGAGTTGTCTGGGGCTCTCGGACGCACTGCTGCTGCGTGAGTTGAGAGCTGGAGGAAATGCGGTGAAAGATATGACTTGCAGGCATTTGGCACTGCAGAGAATCAGGTGGGCTGAGCAGGAAGGAGGGCATCTTCCTTTTCAATGCTATTCCCTGTCCTCTACAGACAAAGCTTGTATCACTCCACTTGAGCAGAAGCGAAGTTTGAAAGTAGTTTCCCCTTTCCAGCAATTTCGGAACTCTTGTACACAAAGATCATTCCAACAATTCTACATAGAAGCTTTTCATCTGAAGGAAGTATTTTACGGCTTCTCTTCAGCACATCTGAAATGCCAGCATTACCCCTCTTGCACAACTCAGGAAGAGCCAGGTGAAGGGATGCATAGGGCAAAATATGGGGAAACGGTGCGGCGCTTCCATGCCCTCTCCAGGCGCTCCACTCTTGAGATTCGAAGCAGAAAGATTAAAACATGGGAGAAGTCATGGGTGTGGGAACCTGTGGAGGGGAAGCCCGCCCCGGCCCCCCACTATAGTCGCCCCACCTGTCCTGTAGGTGTCAGCTGCCATCCGCAGGGTGGCGTTGGAAACAGGCTGAGCTCGACCCTGTCCCCTTTCCTACAAGGAGCGTGCGCGCCTGGAAACACGTATGGCCAATCAGTGAAAAGGAGCGTCTGTGAGTGGCATGCGCTTCATTCAATCTTCTGTGGCCCTGGCCCCGGGCCTACACGCTGGCCAATGGTGGTGCGGGGCGGAGCTCGGGCGGGGGCGACGGTCACCTGATCTGTGGCGGTAGTGGTGGCCGAGGCTGTAGAGACTGAAGCTGTGATGGCGGCGACGGTGGCGGCTTGCGTGCGGGAGGGGACGAGGCGGGCCCCGGCGTTCTGGCAAATGAGGTTGTTGTCACTGTTGCTGGTGGCGGCGGCGGCAGCAGCGACGGAGCACCAGGTGCCGCTGGTGCTGTGGTCCAGTGACCGGTGAGCGGAATGGTGGGCTGGGGCGGGCCGCGCTGCGCACCGTGGCGGCTAGGGTACTCTCGCTGACTCTTGGCTGTACTCAGCGAGAAGCTGCGAGGCCCAGAGGGGACTGTCCCTTGCTCAACGGCCCATAGCCAGTCGGCCGGGTCAGAGCTCCCAGACCCACGCATCAAGGTGGGAGCTCGCGGGCTTTGAATCTCAAGCCATGCACTCTCACTTGACAGCACCTCTTCTGTCCACTGGCAGGGACTTGTGGGCTCCTGCGACCGACACCCATGAGGGCCACATCACCAGCGACTTGCAGCTCTCTACTTACTTAGACCCCGCCCTGGAGCTGGGCCCTCGCAATGTGCTGTTGTTCCTGCAGGACAAGGTGCGCCGCCCCAGCCGTCTCTCCCTCTGTCATCAGGAGGCAGGCAGCCCCCTCCACCCAGGACAATGAAGCCCATTCCCCAAGGGAAGCTTCGGTGACCTTGTCCCAACTGCAGGGAGGTGTGGCTCCTCTCTTGGGAAGGCCTGTAGGAGAAGGTTCAATGGGAATAGTGGGGGCCCAGAAATTGCATCAACCTGATTGGGGGAAGCAAGTGATCAGAGGCCAGATGCCTCCAGAGTCCCATGCACTTATCTGACCTACTCTACATGGTGGGGATTGTCGGCCCTCTTTACAGATGAGAAGACAGATGCCCAAGGAGGGGAAGTGACTGGCTCAAGGTCACACAGCTAACGGGTGGCAGAGTTGTGATTCTAGTTGTAATGATTATAGTAGAAATTTCAGGATGATCACTTACTGAGTGCTTCCTATGCATTGTGCTAAGTTGATGTCTTTATCTTGGCTTTACTACCAAGGAAACTAACGCTTGTCGGGGTGCAATGATTGGCTGGTTTTTGCAGAGCACAACTGGTCCCAGCCCGAGTCTGTCAGATGTCGTCCCCCCACCCCACCAGTTTGTGCTCAGAATTGGCTCACTGTTTCCCCTCCCATTCCTGTCTCTGCTCCCAAACCAGGCATTTAGACCGTGAGAGGATTCTAGGGCAGTGTAGGTTTGGGAAGTTATCAAGCCTCTGCTTGTCCCTTCCTCTCGTGGCCTGTATGGCTCATGCCCCTTGTGGTCTTGCTCTGTCACTCTGTGGGCAGGTTGTGGCAGTCATGCTCTCCTGTAGTCCTTCCAGGAGGTGGTAAATAATGTAGTCAGACTGGAACTCAGTTCCGGTTCTACTGCTTAACAGTCTTTGGAATCATCTGGGAATGCCAGTTTCTGCATCTGTGAAATGAAAGTACCACCTCATCAAGAGCTATGAGGAGCAGTTCTTTTTTTTTTTTTTTAAGATTTTATTTATTTATTTTTAGACAGAAGGGAAGGGAGAGAGAAAGAGAGGGAAAGAAACATCAATGTGTGGTTGCCCCCCACATGGCCCCCACCAGGGACCTGGACCGCAACCCAGGCATGTGCCCTGACTGGGAATCGAACCGGTGATCCCTTGGTTCGCAGCCCGCGCTCAATCCACTGAGCTACACCAGCCAAGGCTGGAGCAGTTCTTAATATCCATGTAAGACATCTCGCTGGATCCCTGTCTTACGGCATTCATCCATCGGCCAAATATGAACTGCCTACTATGTTCCAGTTATTAAGTGTTGGGGACACCCATGCCCCTACCCTGAGGAAGCTGACATTCGTGTGAGGGTGACAAGTAAATGCTAAGTTCTTATATAATGTCAGTGCTATAGTGTTTACAAAAAAAAAGAAGCAGGCTAAGGGGACAGAGTGACTGACAACCTTGTTTAAGATAAAAGTGATTAGGCGGGGGGTCACTGAGGAGGTGGGCAGAGACCTAAACAGAGGGCGGGACAGAGCCATGTGACTATGGGGGAAAGGTGTTCCTGGCAGAGGGAACGGCAGGTGCAAAGGCCCTGGACAAGGAGTGCTCTTGGTGAGCCCATGGAAGAGCTGGTGTCGCTGGAGCACAGAGAGTGAGG
>PVJI01030950.1:0-13466 GCA_004026765.1 Micronycteris hirsuta
GCCATGTGAGAGGCAACCATACATTGCTCTTTCTCCCTCCCTTCTCTCTCTGAAAATAAATAATAAATAAAATCTTTAAAAAAAATTAAGCAAAATTGATGTCATAAAAAAGGGTCAGGGCCTGACCAAATGCTTGATTGGATTCAGGTTCTGGAAAACACCCAGTTTTTTAGACATTGGTGGGATAATTGGGGAAATTTGAAAATCGACTGGTATTCGATGATATTAAGCAGTTATTACACTTGTTCAATGTAATACTGGTATGATGGCTATGAAGGAAAACATCTTTAAAATGGAAGAAATGTTTAGGAGTGACCACTGTTAACAGTTTGACATACATTCTACTACCTTAGGGATTTTAAAAATTAATTTAAAAATTTTAAAGATGAAATATTTAACACCTATACTTACTAGTTTGCTAGGGCTGCCAGAACAAAATACTACAAATAGAGTGGCTTAAAATTGGAAATTTATTTTCTTATAGTTCTGGGGACTAGAAGTCTGAGATCAAGGTATTGGCAACGCTGGTTTCTTCTGGTCTCTTGCTGACTTTTCGATGGCTCTTTTCTCTCGGTGTCTTCACATGGTCTCTTCTCTGTGCCTGTGTCCTAATCGCTTTTTATAAGGACCCCAGTCCTATTGGATTAGAGCCCACCCATGCTAACAACCTTATTTTAACTTAAGATCTCCTTAAAGGCTCATTCTCCATATACAGTCACATTCTGAGGTTCTGGGGGCCAGAGCTTCAACACGAGTTTTGAGGCACACAGTTCAACCCATAAAGTCCATAGGATGCATGTGATATGTGAAAGTTATGAAGTGTAATAGTAAAACTAATGCCCATTAATCCACCACTCAGTGTAAGAAATACAAAATGACCAGTTTCCTACATCTTTATGCCAATCCCATTCCCCTAAACACTCCCAAAGTAACTGCTGTCCAAAGTCTATTTTTAAAAACTTTACTCTCAGTCACTTTTCCTTTGTAAAGGCTCAGTCCCTTCCTCCTGCAGACCAGGAATAGTGCTGTGAGGGCCTTTCCTAAGTGCTCCCTTCTTTTATCTACTTTTATCTTCAGACAGCAGAGTGATTTTTGTTTGTAATGCTTATTTGTTTGTTTACTTTTAAACCCTCACCCAAGGATATGTTTTTATTGATTTTAGAGAGAGAGGAAGGAAGAGAGAGAGAGAGAGAAACCTCAATCTTGTAGAGAAACACCAGTAGGTTGCCTCCCAGACGCTCTTGGATGGGGGATCGAACCCGCATCCTAGGTAAGTGCCCTGATCTGGATCAATCTCACAACCTTTTGATGTATGTATGGGATGATGCTCCAACCAAATGAGCCACCTGGGTGGGGCCAGAGTGACTTTTAAAAGCATAAGTCAATCTTGGCTGCAGTGGCTCAGTGGATTGAGTGCCAGCCTTCGAACCAAAAAGGTTACCCATCAGTTCCATTCCAGTCAGGGCACAGGCCTGGGTTGCAGGGCAGGTACCCAGTAGGGGGCGTGTGAGGGACAGCCTATCGATGTATCTCTTGCACATCAGTGTTTCTCTCCCTCTCTTCCTCCCTCTCTCCCTCCCCCTCTCTCTAAAAATAAATAAATAAATAAATAAAATCTTTAAAAAAGAAAAGGATAAATCAGATCATATCTTGTTTTGTACTTTTTCCTTAAAAACTCTGGAGAAGCTTCCCATTCACTGAGAATAAAGCCCTACGAGACCTGGTGTGGCTACCCTGCTCACTTCCTTCACTCTGGCAACACTGACCTGCCATGGTCCCTTCAGCTTCCCACTCTCATCTCAGGGGCTTGGCCATCTTCTTCATTTCGCTTGGGATGCTGTTCCGAGACCTTTGCACGGCTGTCCTCTTCTCATTCTTCGTGCGCCTGCTTAAATGCCACACGCTCCTCAAGGTCTTTCCTGACCACTCTGTCTGAAGGACATTTCTCCCCATCCCTCTTGATTCTATTATCCTCTTCTGTTCTCTTCTGAGCACTCGTCAGTTTAAGTGCCCCCCTCAGCATGAAGCTGCACCAGGGCGCGGCCTTCGCTTGCCTTTGTCGCCCCTGTGCATGGAGTCATCCTGGACACGAGTGCTTGCCCGATGTTGTTAAACTGTTCCTGACCTAGGGGTTGCGGTGATAAACAAAAACAGTGCATTTTGAAATGGGTCTTGCACACACAGGTGAATTTATTAAGTTCTGTCCTCTGAATAACCCTTTTAAGCTCTGCTTCTGCAGAGCCCACCTATTTCATGAACAAGTATTTGTTTGATGTCTGCTAGGTGCCATCTCTGTGCTGGGTGTTGGGGTACCGCTTATGGAGCTCACGTATTAACGCAGCAAATGAATGAACCAATCGCCCGTGACGGAGTACATCTAATATAAAAATGCATTGCAAAATATTGGAATAGAGAAAGGAGAAAACGAGGAGTCTTGTTTTTCCTCCTTTTCAAAAATGTTTAACCCAAAAGGACCCTACAGATGCCTCACAATGGCCTTCCTCTGACTCTGGTATTTATGTATTATAATTGCCCCTTTTTTGACATTATTGGGAGGCAACTGTTTGTCTACCAGAAATGGAGGCATTGAAGTCTGATTGGAAGGGGTTGCTGGGGGAGGAGGGCAAAGGGGGAAAAATTGGGAGAACTGTGATAGTATAAACAATAATTTTTTTTTAAAAAAAGAAGTCCGATCAGAAGAGTTTGCAGATATGCCCTTAAACGGTTCTAGTTTCTCTGCTGTTCCCATATGAAGCATGGGTCCAGGGGCAGGAACCTTCTGTAGCCAGGACACTAGACATGGAGCTTAAAATGTACAGTGTAAGTCCCAGTTTTAGCCCTTACTATAAGCTGGTTGAACAATGATGACTGACAAAAATTTCTTGAGAACTGAATCTTCTTAACAAGGCAGCAGTTAAATAAATTATGGCACAATGGCACACAATGGAACACTATACAAACATTTAAAAAAAAACAGAGTAGCTCTCTATATAGTGGCATAGAAAGATGTCCACATTGTATTATGAGGCAAAAGTAAAAATATCTGTCCTGGCTGGTGTAGCTCAGTGGATTGAGCGCGGGCTGGGAACCAGAGAGTCTCGGTTCGATTCCCAGTCGGGGCACATGCCTGGGTTGCGGGCCAGGTCCCCAGTGGGGGCCACGTGAGAGGCAACCACACATTGATTTCTCTCTCTCTCTTTCTCCCTCACTTCCACTCTCTCTAAAAGTAAATAAATAAAACCTTTTTAAAAAGTAAAAATATCTCTAACTGTGTATGCATACACATACAGAAATCAGTGGGTGGGAGGAGGGGTGCCTGGCGGAGGGGAATAAAGGTGGGAAAAATGGGACAACTGTAATAGCATAGTCAATAAAATATATTAAAAAATAAAAAAGAAATCACTTGGAGGACAACACACTAAACTTAGCAGTGGATTTCCTGGGTGTGGAACTTGAGATACTTTCCCTTTGCAAGTTATCTGCAGATTTCTCTCTGGTTCTTTAGATTGGTACAAGATCTAACCAATTAATAAAAAACCAACCAGAGGCTGTTAAGAGACCTGTAATTTACTCACAGTCTGCTTCAAGGAGGAAAAAGGGCAAAACAATGGTATTAAGTGATTTTTAAGACACTGACTCCTCAGATTAAAGACTTGTTTCCTAAAAGCCCATGTATTAACTTCTTAAAGATCATGATATTAATATGTTTAAACAGTTGGACAAAGAAGAGAAGCATTAGGTGCCTTCAACTTCCCCACTTCTTTTCCCCACAATGGATTTCATTGGCCTCCAATAGATGGTAGATGGTGTCCAGTTGTCTGTCAAAATCAGTCATGTCTTGACTTTCCAAATGATTGACAGGGAACTTGAGTGAAAGCTAGCTGGCTGACACTTAGGCCAAAGCAGATCTTTCTGCAGATGGAGCTGGGATCCATGTTGATTCAACAGTCAGTTTGGAAAAATGTGATTTAGTGTAAATATGGAAGTCTACTGGGAGATAAAGCTTGGACTTACCAAAGTGGTCCTTTGATCTTTCAACCAATAAATCATATGTCCAATAATGGAATACCATCTCTCAAGATAATTGCTTTGCTTTCACATGACTTTTTCAGACCCCTAGCACATTCTTCTGTTACAAAGTCAAATGCATTGGCCCTAAAGTCAAGGACAACTAGATCAGACACTTTTGCCTTGCTAAAACAATATGGAAAAACAGGGACAATCATCTACACAAAACTCCCCCATGACCCTTCCCCTTGATTGCAACCACTGCTATTTGGCCACCCTCGATTGTATTCTTTTTCCCATTTTTTCCCCCTCACACAGATTAAACCAAATACATACAGAGAACCTATTTTATGTTTAACATTATATTATTAGTATTTTTTCCACATAACTAAATTCTTCTAAAACAGTATTTCTTCTAAGAATATAGGCAATGCATTTTCTCTATAGGAAATTTGAAAAAATGATGAAAAGCAAAAGGTCCCCATAGTCACAACATCATACATACATTTTCTTAAAAAGAATTCAATTCAAAACATGTATACTTTATGGTTTTCCCCCATATTATATTATAAACACTTTCCATGATTAAATATCCTGCCTAATTATCCATGACATGTGGCTTATCATTTACTTAACCATTTTTGTGATCTTGGACATTTAGGTTATGTCTATTATTAATAATGTTGTGAAAAGTATCATTACTTTGAAATCTTGGCTTAGATTTATATAAATCTAATAATGAGTCAAAGGCTATGAATACTTTTGGAGCTCTTCAGACAGCCAAAGCCCTTCCCAGAAACGCAGACATGTGCCCCATCTGTGTAAGTGGCGGTTCCAAATCCTCACAAACATTCCTTTTTTTTTCTTTTTTGGCATTTAAGCACAGTTATTGTTCCAAGGACCTGGTCTGAATGCAGAGTGAGGATTAGTGGGTTCTAAGTAACAACAGAATAGCAGTGGCATTTATACACGTTAACTGCAGCAAGGACCCCCGTTTTCATACAAGTCATCATGGGTGGGTTCTTTAGTGACATTAAGTACAGTAGTGGCATTCAAGCACATTAACTGTCCCAAGGACTCTGTTGTAAAGCAAAGCGAGGAAGGGATGTGGTCCCAGACTAAGGGACGGCAGCTCCTTTTGGCACGCTAACAGTCCCAAGTACCCTCTGTGGTAATGTAAGAGAGTTGTATGCAGAGGGTCTGGGCTGACAGGAGGCATCAGGGACCACAATTTTGCTCATAATCGATTTGTGATAAGGGCTTTAAGTAATCATCACTTTCAGATGTAAAGTTGGTGCTTCACTCCCGATACAATGCTCACTACTAATCAATTAGAATTGTGCACGGAATCTGTCCTAGCACATTGTTCTCGGGCACTAAAGGCCCCCTGCTGGAGTGCTAAGGGAGAGGCTGTGGCTAGTTCACAGACATAGACAAAAGCAATTAAGGATATTAACTCGATAGAAAGGTCCTTGACTACTGGGCCCACATTATAGCTACCAAAAGGGATACAGTGGACCTTTAAATTGAACAGTACTCTGGACAACTGTAACTGTGAAAGTTTACTATCCAAGAGCTAATTTCTAGACTAAATCACTCCTTAGCAATATCCTAGCTGGTGTGACAGGGTAGGATTCCATTTTTATTGCACAGGACTACGAACATATGCAATTATGCATATCCACTCTTTAAGAGAAGGTACAATGTTAGAGATAGGGATATCCTAGACTAACAGGTGGGGGGACTATGAGCAACGAGGATTTTACATAACCTCAAAGCCTGTAAGCGATGAAGAGAGCATGGGTGGGTCTTACCTGTTAGGCAGGACCATGAACGATCACACGATTTCTAAAAATTTTGTTAATTTGGTTAAGTTAAAAAAATTATATCTGATTACTACTGGGGGTGAACTACTTTTAAAAAAAGATTTTATTTATTTTTAAGAGAGGGGAAAGGAGGGAAAAAGAGGAGGAAAACATCAGTGTGTGGTTGCCTCTCATGTGCCCCCAACCGGGGACCTGGCCCGCAACCCAGGCATGTGCCCTGACTGGGAATTGAACCAGCGACCCTTTGCTTCACAGGCTGGCCCTCAATCCACTGAGCCACACCAGCCAGGGCTGGGGGCGAACTTCTGTTAAAATTACTTGCATTTTCATTTGTGAAAATTATTATCCCCAAGTCTGTTACATCTTACCAGGGTCTTCTATTTCTTAAATAAGATTATATACCTCGATGCCAGTTTTTGACTGTGACACACCGTTGTACGTTGTTTTAGTGTATCACCTAATTTATTTTTTGACATACATTAGCAGGGGGCCAACACTGCTCTCATGGGTTACTCGGAGTCTTAAGTATGACTTTTCAAGCACCTAGGACAAACAATATCTTGAATATACTACATGCTTCAAAATCAGTTCGTAGTCATTGTAACCTCCTATTTTACTCATAAAGAAGCACATCCTTCTTAAACTCCGGCTTTTTCACACAGGAAACATAACACTGACATTTTCTGGGCTAAGCCTGGTATTTCTCAGGCTGTGGTGAACTGTAACCTAGAGAGGAGCAGTGCCCACAGATCTGAGTGCCAGCCACTGGACCCGAGGCAAGCTACTGCCCCCTCCGTTTCAGCTCCCTGGCTTCGGGACAAGTCTCTAAGGCCTTCCTCACTTGTCACATTCTGTATCTACACTTCCGGGAATGCACGGGAACCCAGGCCACTTCCTTTCTAACCCAGCAGAGCCATCTAATGAGATTTTGTTCCTTCATGTAGGGGTGAGAATAAATCTACCGGAAGATAGTTTTACTCCTTCACAGCAGTAAGAACACCCCGTATGAGTCCCCTGCTCTGCTGCTCAGCTGCGTCACCTCGGGCAAGCTGTTGAACTCAAGGAGCCTGTCCACTCACTCATCAGGGGAAAAATAAGGTTCATGTAAGTAGAAAGCCAATAATGTTATATTATCTCCCTCCCTCTTTACCATTTTTGACTTTTTTCTACCTATTTGCTATATCTTTTTATTCGAACTGAAGGTCTCACATGTTTATTACTGAACCAGTCAACCAGTGCCAAAACATAGCAACAAAAATTGACTTTTCCCGTAAAGCATGTCCACCTGTGCAGTGGTGGTATTTCATGTGGTAAGAGGCTAGCGCCTGTGACACAGCACAAACGTGTGCGCCGTCTCGTGTGCCGTTCCTCACAGGTTCTACTCCAGTGTGTCTCCCCTCGGAGCCGTGCCTGACTTTATTACCAGTTGTTATCCATACCCCTGGGGGAGTGGGGCAGTCCCCACTGTGTTTCAGGGTTAGAAATCACTTGATCCTGAACGTCTGGTGAGAAGACACGGTGCGTAGAAGACTTGCTGGCACACGCCATGATGGCAGAGCAGGGGAGAAAGAGCTGGGCCTTTTATCTTGAGCACTTTAGAGTAAAAATGATACTGAAGTCTGAAACATAAATTTACTGTAACGAATTAGCAAATTTCCCCATTCTCCTTTGAGGACATGTATTGTGAGATGAAATTCAGAGCTAACCATGAGGGCAGCTTAAGGCCAAACTGGGCTACATGAAGAAAATACTAAAAGCAGCCAGAGAAAAGGAGTTACCTACGAAGGAGTTCCCATAGGACTATCCGCTAATTTCTCAAAAGAAACCTTGCAGGCAAGAGGAGGCTGGAAAGTAGTATTCAAAGTCATGAAGCGCAAGGACTTCCATCCAAGATGACTCGATCCAGCAACGCTATCAGTTACAATGGAAGGGCAGGTAAAGGGCTTCCCAGATAAAGTCAAGTTAAAGTAGTTAATTATCACCCAGCCCTTATTATATGAAACGTTAAAGGGACTTATCTAAGAAAAGGAAGATAAAAAATATGAACAGTAAAATGACAACAAACTCACAACTATCAACAACCAAACCTAAAAAACAAAAACAGACTAAGCAAACTAGAACAGGTACAGAATCACAAAAATGGAGATCACATGGAGGATTATCAGCAGGGAGGGGGAGGGGAGAGAATGGGGAAAGTTACAGGGAATAAGAAGCATAAATAGTAGGTACAAAATAGACGGGGGGAGGTTAAGAATAGTATAGGAAATGGAGAAGCCAAAGAACTTATATGTATGACCCATGGACATGAACTACGGTGGGGGAATGCGGGTGGGAGGGGGTGTGCAGGGCGGAGGGGAATAAAGGGGAGTAAGATGGGACAACTGTAACAGCATAATCAATAAAATATATTTTTAAAAAGTCACGTATGCCTAGAGGTAGATGGAATGAAGATGAACTATAGTCTATCTCCTATAATCCAGAATCCTGTTTTGTAGTTACAAGGAGGGGAGGGGAGGCATGAAGGCGCTCTAGGTTTTTAAAGGAATGTTACCATGTAAACATAAGATCTCTATCTGTGTCCCTTACAACAAAATCAAAGGGTGAAAACATTAGGTATTATCCTTACCAACCTCCAATGTTAAGGTTTGCCAGTTCTACTTGAATATGATAGAAACACATTAAAATCAAGAAGGGAGAAATGCAGGCACACATTTTTTCAAGTATACAATTTGTTTTTATTTACAATACCCTATAAAAATGTAAATTTAGAAACTTTAATTTTTATTAATTAGAACCAAACAAAAAAGATAAAGCACAGAGAGGAAAAAATAATAATCAAGTGTTCACTTGATCGGTGGTGAAGTGGACAGGCAGGAGAGGCGCCCAGTGGACAGTCAGTTGACAGTGGCGGAGGGAAGTGAGGTGAGTCGCTGTGGGACAGTGGGGGGAGCCCAGGGCTATGAATGGGACGAGATGGAGACAAGGGCGGCTGGCGGTGCCGGAGGCTGACTGTTGTACGAACGATACCTGTCTGTGCAAAACGTGTGTTCTCTTTGAACATCAGGGCCTGTCTCCCCACTACATTCGAAAAGGTGAGAACAGCAAAAAGCGTGTCAGGACACTCCTGTAAAGCCAATTCAGACTCAGTTGTCTCTAGGGCTGTCGTCACTAGGGACCAAAAGCCCTTGTCCTGGTTGACTGCTGAGTGGGACAAGGACAAGTAAAGAGTCATGGCAGGCTGTCCCTGCTGGGATTCATACCCAGGCCCCTGGGTGCCTGGGATGGGACTCGGGTGACGAAAGAGCAAGGACAGCAGTTCTGCCCACGATGTGGAGGAGAATGAAGAGCACAGCAAGCCTGACTTAGCGTCATGGTTACACTGGGAAGTTTCTACCCATGACACCGAATAAAAATAGGCAAGAGAGAAGGGAGAGCATGGCTTACTGAAGTAGTCTCAGGAAGACAAAAGCTACACTGTGGAAGCAGGCTCTACAGTAGAATCACCTTGGGCGATCTTCCACACACTGGAGCAGACTCAAGGACCCGGCAGCTGTAGCAGGAACGAGGCTTAACCGTGTGCTGTTCCCATTCAGGTGGACAGGAACAACGGAAATTCAGGTGGGGAGGAGAAAAAGGACTTCTCAGTCTAGAGCTGGGCATCAGCCAATTAGGAGTTCTGATTTTATTAAATATGCTGCATATCCTGTATTTATTTATATTAAAACAAGGAGAACCCACCAAGTTAATTACAGGATGGACTAGAAACAGATAAAAAATACATTAGCTGGTTTGTGTTTAGAGGAGGGATGTGTCAACTAAATATTTCTCCATCTAAAACTCATTCTTTAAGGATCCTCTGGAGACCACATAAACGTGTGTGCAAGCATATATATGTATATATATTAATTTCTACTTAATTGGCTCTCATATTAATATGGGGCAATGAAAAAGACTTCAATAGGATGCGGGATGGGATCCTTTGGCAGGCTACAATCTACTCTGAAGTGGAGTAGTGGTGGTGGGATAAAGGGAGAGATTATATTTGTGTCTCTAGGGCAAAGAAAATGCAAAATTGGGAAGAATTGAGTAAAAGTAGGACATGCAGAATTGTAACAGAAAAGGTAAGAAGAAACCAGCAGAAGTATCACCCAGCCAAATGTCACAGAGCAGTGGGGAGACACCTGGCATTGAGAGACAGCCCCTGTGAACAGGTATCGGTCCCACAAGACACTCTGGGGAACAAGCGGCCTCCCCGCCCTCATTACGAACGCTCCGTTGGTGATGGCAGCAGTGCAGGAGACAGCCGAAAGGAGGTACAGGACACACTTGCAGATCTTTTACCGTATCCCCTGAATTAGCCTACAGGGATAAAGAAAGGAAACTTGTTTGTATAAATGAGTTAAAACACAAGGCAATGTTTTGCATTAAAATTACATCCTTGTAAAAATTCTCGTAAGAAAACACCTGAGAGCTCTACCCTGAGCATTCAGTCAACTCTGAGGGTGCTGCACCAGGTACAGTGTTTCTCATCGAGGAGACGATATATTTGACAGAAGTCTTTAATCTCTTCCACCAAATTCAGGTTTCTGCCCCCCTGCCCACCCCCTCCTCCTGACTTCTAAAGTGCCCTCATTAGTGAAATGTGGAGCTCTCCTGTTGCCAACTTACTGCAGTTTTGTCTCCAGCAAGTTCAGTTTCTGTCTGTCAACATAGCGAGAAAAGAGGGATACTAAGTTTGTGGGGATAGAGATCGGCTTGGCCAGGGCTGCTTGGGGAATCCGCAGAAGTTCTCGGGTTGCCATGAACATCACCTCTGTCCTAAAGGGGAAAATCAATAACAACAACGTAAGAAAAAGAATGAAAAGATTCCCAGAAAGAACTTAGAAGGAGAAATACAGCCAGACTGACCACTGGTTGTTTTCCGCCGACTGCGCAGCAGGGTCTGAACTCTGCAGGTCCTCCCCACGGCTCAGGGCGACGAGGAGCAGTGACAGGCCGAACTACGAGAGGAGAGAGGGAAGCAAGTCTGACACTGTGTCTCACCCCTCACCAGGAGGGGAACCGGCACTAAATCACAGCAACCCCACTGCCGTGCTTCTCCATGGGACCGGGCACGGGCAGACAGGCATGAGCAGAGACGCTGTGACTTTCTGCTGCACAGCAGCAGAGACCACCATCGATGGAAATGAAGTTCCGGCGTCCCACGGTTCTCTCTGCTCCCCTCGACCCCGCCCTGGGATGTCCCACGGTTCTCTCTGCTCCCCTCGACCCCGCCCTGGGATGTCCCATGGTTCTCTCTGCTCCCCTCGACCCCGCCCTGGGATAAAGAGGTCATTATTTCTTGCCGTGGATAATGTGGGACATAGCTTTTCCCCTATTTACAAGAACAGAAATGATTTTAAAAGTGAAATGAAGACAAACTTTGATATAGAAAATTGAAGTTCATGGAAAAAATAAAAAACATTAGAGTAAGATATTCTGAATGAACAAAAAAGGTGCTAAAACCCATGAGAAATGTGCAAGAGAAGTAACTGGAATGATTAGAATACAGAGAAAGGACCAGAAGTGCCGGGTTACTGTCTCAATCACAGTTACAATGGATCATAAAGGGAAGGTGGGGAGATCTGGGGACTCCATCTCACCTTCTGAGTCCCCCTCACAGAGGACAACCCTGCCTTTCCACAAAAGCTCCCTTCTTGTCCGAAAACAACACTGGGCTATATGATTTCATCGGCCCTCACGATTTTCTACTGCCTTTATCAAAATTAGTACCAGGAAACCAAACTACATGGAGGGCACGTAACTGACCACTCCAGAACCCGGACCTCAAGTCCCCCGAGGCACCGCCACCTCTCTCCCTTTGGAGTCATGTTCTGACAGGTTTTCAGGAGCAAGGAAGAGCCAACTTTTTCACTTCACTGGACCATCTGGCCCTTAACGCGTGCCATCTATGTCTGGGCACTAGAGCGAACTGTCACAGCCGTCTCTCATCCCAGTCACAGGGACACGCTCAGGCAGACGTCATCACCTCCACCTCACACAGCAGGAAACTGGCCGAGCAAAGTGAAATAATCTGTTTGGGGCACAAACCTAGGAAGTGGCAGGCAAGGAATGAAAACTTGCTCTGTCTAAAAGCTCGTGTTCTTTCGTCTGCATTAGGCTTCCCCGGTGAGTCTGGCTCTTTAACTTGATGTACGTGAAGTAATGAAGTGGGATGTTCTCTTTGCAGTCTTATGACAGAGACTGCTACTTACCCACCTGCTACGCTCTCCTCCTCCTACAGCACTCCGATTTTATTTGTGATGACAACGGTGTGAACCAAACATGTTTTCCAGGATTCCCTGCACTTAGGTGTGGCCTGTGACTAAGACTGGCCTTTGAGATTAAATACTTGTTGGTTAAAACTCCAGGACAGGGTCCAAGTAAGGAAGACAAACAGCCGATCCACATGTTTTAGCCCTCCACATGCACCTCCCTTCCTGATGCAAAGTGGAGCCTTGGATTCTGTGCACGTCCCACACAGATTATACCCATCATTATACCCCTGTATACTGTGCAGCCTTATTCGCCCCCCCCGCAAAATTTGGGGGAAAAGTGCACATTATACATGGCAGAATACGGTAGGTACTTAACCACGTTTTTCTCACTAGCATGTAAGCTCCACTGAAGCAGGCACCATGGACCCTGAGAGGCCCCCAGTATGGCAGCCACTGCCAAGGACGGCAGAGAAGGCAAACCGAAGGAGCCGCCTCCCTGACGATGCCGTGGAGCCATCCTACCAGATTTACTGACACGAGATACATCAAATCCTATTTTGTTGAAACCACTGTTATTTCTAGCCTCTGTTACTAGGAGCTTAATGTAACTCCTGAATGAAGGAAACCTTTTTAATAAGTTGCCACAGCCGCAATAGGCATTGCTGTTATCTACAACTCTAATTTAGAAGCCATGTGAAGTTCGAGAACAAAAAAGGCAAGACTACCTTGTTCTGGAGAACAGCTGTGAGGTGAGGGTTAGAGGGTGCTGGTGCAGCTGCACTTTGAGGTAGGTTCATTAGCTGTTGCAGAAGGCTGGTGACAGTCACTGACGGAAGATGATAGAGGAGGAGAGAGAAGGGACTCAATAAGCACGGCAGCACCTACAGAAAATAAATAAAAGCATTAGACACTGGTAACTGTTGCTTCAGTCACCCTTCATCAGAAGGCACGGATAGAAGGATGCTCAGCTGTGCACTCAGCAGCCCGAGGCGAGTTAGCAAAAAAGGGCCGACGAATCTAGCAGGCACTACTGGAGCCTTAGCAATGGATTCTAAGGTTATCTACTGAGTACTTTTTCAACTCCGTGTGCACAGGAAACATCATGACTTGTGGGAACCAAGGGTATAAAATCACTTCTCAAATACACAAGATTCATGATAAAACATCAGTATTTTAATTTATCCCGCAAACATTTAAATGCTTATAATGCACCAGGCACTTAGGCTAAAAACAAAAGTTAAAAGGACAGACCCTCAAAATCTAAAATACAGAGGGGAAGATGAGTAAATAGGTAATTTCAATATATTTTGAGAAATACTCTAAGACAGGTAAATTCTGAGTGCTACAGAATTACTGAGAAGTATTGTTCACACTT
>PVJI01030951.1:0-13620 GCA_004026765.1 Micronycteris hirsuta
GTGTGGAAATCACTGCCACACTCTGTTACGTGTTACATGCCCTTTGAAATGAGGCTATACAAAGCACACGGCATCATCTCTGGAGTGAATCTTACACAGCTTCTACATTTCATTTTAAATTTACAGGAAATTAGGATATAAAAGACAAGTTAAAATACACCCAAAATAAGTGATTCAGACAAATCCAGAACATCAAATATTGCCCTCGCCAATGTCATATATATGTTCACATCCGTGCGCGCACACACAACACGGAGTTAGGGGCACAATGGAGTTCATGGCTTTGATGATAGTTTGGGTTTTTTAAAAACTTACCATTTTTAAGGAAAAAAATTGAGAAAATTAAATATGCCTATTTTTTTGTATTAGGGAAATATTACCACCTTAGCTTTAGTAATGATTTTAAAATTGTGTAGAAAATGTGCTTATACTTTAGAGATGCCTACTAAAATATTTATGCATTAAAGACCAATGTCTATAATTTACTTTGAAAAATAAGCCAAAAGGGTTAAATATCACAGAATCTAAACAATCTTTATAGCTGACTTAAACATTCACAGGTCTCTTCATCAGAAGGATGCCTCTGCCCTTCCACCTGGAGTGACTAAGTGAGGATCTATGAAAACCTACCTGCAGATATTTTCCACAGTGTTTATTCCAAACATAGTTATTCATTTTCTAATGCTTATGTTCAGTGTTAGGCTGTAACTCCTTGAGTAAGGCCCACACTATCTTATTGGACACCGTTTGCAAATGTTCAATAACTACTTGTTAAATGGAAAAAAAATGAAGCACATGGATGATTCCCTACTCTCCAGTCATTTCGTTTCTGCTTGTTCTCATGTTATTTTTCTTTATAATGGACAAGCTGCCCTCCTAATCTCAGTTTTATCCACTGAAATACTCTGAACCTCCACTCAAATATTACCCCCTCTGAAGTTTTTTCATCTTGCCAATCAAGATAAAGTCTTCACAGTCTTATGACTATTATTCCATTATTATTCACACTCTCTATGTAGTTGTTTCTGTATTACACTCTGTATTTCCATGAAAACAGGGGCTGTAACTTTTAATGTCTTTTCCCCATAAACCCCATTACTTTGTAGGGGTATAACAAACACTCTTTGAATTGGGCTCATATCAATAAGGGCACAGCATACCATTGTATTCTATTATTATTTTTAAGTTCTAAGTATTCTTTTGTGACAAATAGTGAGGGTTTGTCTCTGTTGCTTTGCAGTCACGAGTATTTCCTGATGACAACTAACAATAGGATTAAACAGTTGCTCAGACAAATCCCATCTTTCCCCCGCAGGTGCTCAGAACTGGCTGGAGCTGGGCCCAGGGCGTGGGGGCAGAGAAGCCAGGGGACAGTGGAGGGCTGAGGGCCTGAAGGCTGCCTGTCACAAGTGCTGTCCAGGAGACGGCAGTGGGGACTGGGAAATCTTTGAGCCACAGAGTTCGGCAGCACGTGAGATGCAAGGACAACCTGTAGGAACTGAAGAGCGGCCGCACACCCACACCTACAACCGACAGGGTGCTTGTCGCATCTGCGCATCGCATCATCTCAGGGAGGACTCCTAGCCGTCCGTGGTGGGTCTGCTGACTGCGGGGGTCCATACTGTGTGGAGGAGGCGTGTGCACAGACAGGACCCTCCCGGGCTCTCCCCTGCCACCCGCGCACCTGGACACCGGGACGCAGAGGAAGGGAAGGGGGACAGAGAACAGAGCCTCTCCCTGGGGTATTCGCGAAACAGCTGAGAAAGACAAAGGAAGTTTCTCTGTGTGTCTGCCTGTGGGAGCCCGGCCCTCCTGCCTTCCTGGGCACCAGGCCTGTGAGGGTGTTACAGAACAGGGTGGGGGACACCCAACGATATCCCAACCCCGCACCAGGTTCGTTATGCTCACCGCCAATAGAAAGATGTCTCTCAATGCCAGAGACTTGTGAAAAAGAAAGGAATTATTTATTTACAAGTTAAACAGTCTTGGAGTAATGACTTAAGGTCTCCTTTAAAATACTAAAGTTCTCTGGAATACCCACACAGTCCTTCCTTCTCCCCTTTGCCCATGCCAGTGTACCGTAGGAAAAGAAGTAGAAGTCCATGATTCAGGCAGATCCTCAGTTCTGACACTATCCACTGTGTTGTCAACACGATCTCCAGTTAATCCAAAACCATGTGGCACCTTCTCATGGCCCACCAGCAAGAGTCCTTTCATTCCTTTTCTTCCAGGCAAAGTCTCTCCTGCTTCCTAGGCCACGTGGCAAAGGGAGCCACCCAAAGCCACGTGATCCTGAGTCTGTCTCTCAGGCTAAGGGGTCCCAACTCCTCCAAAGCCTCGTGGTCCAGAGAGCAAGAGAGAGACCTATGGCTGCTGAGCCTGGGTTTAAAACCCCGTGCCAATCTTCCTCTGCAGCCCCATTTCTGACTCCTCCTTCAATCAACTACACCTGCCAGCACTTCATATTCCTCCAGCTTTACTGGGCTGCTATGTTAACTCTGGGCAGGTGTGGCCCCATGGCATGGAGCCAAGCATTTCCAAGCTCTCACGCAGGTGCTGTGTCCAGGGGGAGTTGCCTCCCAGTTACATCTTGGGTGGAAGTTACTTCCACCCTCCTGGCTCAAAGCATGGCCATAGCTATTTAACGTATCTATACAACCAGTTAAAGATTACAGATATGTTAAAGGACCATGCCAGAGGTCAGCTGTAAAGCTGCTGCCATACAAAACAGCTCTGCATGGCCCTGCTCCAGGAGTCCCATCCCCCCCCAGTTCAGACTTGTGGGAGTAAGGACATCCTATATATATATTTCTAATATTTCCTGGATACCTTGAGTTCTGAACCCCATTGCAAATCCTTATTTGGGCCCACTTCTTGGCTGCACCCTGTTACAAGGGCACTGGCTGGGACTCGGACCCAAGGACCTTCAAGGAGGACAATACACTCCTCCAGTCAGTGCTGCATTAACAGGGGTGGCTCGACTGGGTCCCTCCTGTTCCTGAAGTGCCCTCGCTCTCACCTGAAAGTGGACAGATGCTCCATTCCATGGGTGTGGAAGCGCCTACTTAGTAGAACCTTGTGCTTTTCAGAGGGTCTCACTCTTTTTCATTTGGTTTTCCCAGGAGCATGTGATTTCCCAGTTGAGCTTTCTTTTTGCCTTTCATATATCCTGAAAATCATACTTTCAACAAAACAGAGGTGGACTTCTAGCATTCAGGCTACGACTTGCAGGGCACCACACCGCCTTACATGCATTTTACGCCACACGCCCGCAGAGGTGCGCGGCCAAGGCGTGGTGCACCACACCATCTGCTCAGCAGTCTCTGATGTGGTTGTTCCAGAAAATTCACCCAGGACAGAAATGAGCTGTGAGCCAAGCCTAGGTCAGAGTTTTCGGGCGCAGTCACCGCTTTATAAATATTAACTCAGATTGAGATGATAATTTAACCAAAATGAAAACACTACACAATACCAAATAATACCTTTCTTCGGATCCTCCATGCTGGCAGCTTTATGGAAGTAACACGTTTCTGGAAGCCAAAAGTTTTCATGCAGGTTAAAATATTGGAAGTACTTATACATGATGACAAATCTAATTTTAATTTTAAAAGTAATGATGATAAGAACAAAATCCACAGTGATTTTTATTCCATTAAGCTGTTAAGGAAATACTATTTTCTAATCCAATTCTCTCCATTTAAATTTAATCTTTTACTCAATAAAAGTTTTAGATTGTGGTTTAGCATTCTCCATGATCTTTAAACACAGATTTAAGCTCATATTTATTGATATTCTTATTGTTTGTTTATTGAAATACAATTGACATATAACATTATATTAGTTTCAGGTGCACAACATAATGAGTTGATATTTGCTTATATTATGAAATAATCACCACAGTGAGACTGGTTAACATCCATAGCCTCACGGAGTTACAATGTTTATCTTGTTATAACCTTTTTAAGATCGACTCTCTCAGCAACTTTTAAACTTGAGGCATGGTATTCTCAGCAACAGACCCCACACTGCGTACCACAGCCCCAGGACTGACTGATCTCATGGCTGGAAGTTTGTGCCTTTGGACCACCTTTGCTTTTTCTCATTACTAATTATCAATTTCCAGATATCACATTTACTTAGTATTTTACGGTTATGAAGTGCTTTCATACATTCTTTGATTTTCATTTCAGGAAATTTCTTTGAGGATGATATCTTTATTGTTATTCTCTTCCATTTTTGTAGAATATGGTAATTAAAAAAATTTCCCTGGGCTCTGGGTAGAAAATATCAGCATTTTCATACTCAAAGTCTTCTGATTCACATCACACTGTGTCTAACCCTTTGTGCCACCTGAGGGACATCAACACAAATGCCCAAAGCTGGCGTTCAGTTTCTTCAGAAGCCACACTTCAAAATATAGATCATCACTCCTGTACTCAATTCCTTTTCCTTAAACACTGAAGCAGTAGAGAAGAAGTTAAGAACCAAATTATTCTATCTCTGTGAAATATTTAACCAAACGGACTTGCTAAAGAAAGATCTGTTCACATTACTTAGCAGGTAAAAACTGACTTGTCTGGTATCCTAACGATTTGTTCTGAGAGTGTCTTAGCTATCTCCTTCTGTCAAGCTCATTCTCGCCTTCATTTGGAGTGGAGGCTGGAGTGGACACGCAGAATGAAGAGACAAGGCCCTGAGTCAGTAAATAGCTCGCGATCCCAGTGCACCAGGAGAGGCTGCCTGCAGCCGCTGACATTGTTCCCAGATGGACCCTGGCCCTGAGCAGGGCTGCCAAAGGCCAGCTGTAGGGTGTGGGTTCTTGACTTCATGTAGGACAGATTGCACAGCATGGATTTAGGTGACTATGACGATCCATTTATTAAAGCTGGGGACAGTGATGCAAGGCAGGGCTTAGCATAGAAGAAGCAACATGAGACCCCCAAGCTGGGCTGACTAGGCTCACTGGGGAGTGAGAGAGCACAAGGCCTCGGGACAGGTTCTGGAGATCAGCCTGGGACGAGCTGCCGCTGCCCATTGTCTCAGAATTTAGGAGACCATTCTTGTGGCTGATTAAATATCTGATTACATTAATGCACTCCCAATGACCCCTACTAGTTTTCCATGTTCAACATTTTCTCTATTTAATATGTCCTTCTCAACTGGTTCCACCAACATTTCAAGGTAGTCAACTCTTTCCCATCCTTGATGGGACAGGGGACTTTTCTTCCCACTGCAACATTATCTTAACTCACTCTCCATTTCCTCACACTCCTCTGACTCCTGAACCCACCACAATCTAACTTCCATGCCCACCACTCCATAATTGTTCTTGTCTAAGACCCCAATGGAAACTGGAGGGCAACTGAATCCAGGGCTGGTGCTGCCTGTCACTGCTCAGCCAAAAAGCAGAGACAGGGATTAGGTTATAATTGTGTTACAGAATGAACCGTAGGGGGCGCTGAGATACTGTTACCAAATCAAGCACCCTCCCCTGGGGTCTTTCTGTACTAGGTTCGTCTTGCCCGCTGACCTTAGGAACTGTGGCTCTCAATGCCAGAGTTTGCTGAAAAGGAAAGAAACTATTTATTCAAAAGTTATACAAGTTTAGAATAATGGCAGAATGTTGCCATTAAAATGTCAAAGTCCCTTAAAACACCCACAAACACACACAGTCCTTCCTTCCCCGCTTTGCCCAACCAGGCGAATCAGGGGTACTGCATTTCAGGAAAAAGAAATAGAAGTCCATAGCTCAGCTAGACTCCGGGTTCCTCCCATAATTCATGCTTGGCTGGCAGGTCTCTCACGGCTCCCAGCACGACCAGTTGTGTCGCTGCCATGATCTCCAGTTCTTAATTCAAAACCACATGGCACCTTCTCAGGGCCCACCAGCAAGAGTCCTTTCACCCCTTTCCTTCCCGCATGGTCTTGCATTATCCTTTCGCATAGTCCTGCATTGTCTCCATTACATTCTTGCAAACTGCTAAGAGAAAGAGAGAGCTCTGCATGGCCACTACATCTTGTTTTCCTGCTCCCTAAACTGTGTGGTCAAGGGAGCCCCCTCTCTGTTCCCAAAGCTGCATGGTTAAGAAAAAGACCCACTTGGCTGCCGTGCCTGGGTTTAAATCCCAACGTGAATCTTTCTCTGCATCCCCACTTCCAACTCCTCTCACAATCAGCCACACCTGCCAGCACTCCCTATTCTCTGCCTTTCTTGGTCGCCATAGTAAGTCCAGGCAGGCATGGCCCTGGGGCTTGCAGGGAACCATCCCCAAGCTCTCATACAGGTGCTTTAACCAGAGGTAGTTGCCTCCCAGTTACCTCATAGGTTAAAGTCACTCCCATCTCCCCAGCTAGACTTGTTGATACGCAAAATAACCATTTTTGTATATCAGGTATGAAGCTATCCTGCTGTTATTGATATGCAAAATAACCCTCGAGGGCCCTGCTCCATGTGACCCACTCCCCATGGCCCATTATCCTATATTCTGGAACACCCCAAGTTCTAGACCCCGTTACAATTGCACTGTTATTAACATCAGAGACCAGCAGCCTGAGAAGATGGCAGGTTAAAGCCCTAACATCTACCTTTCCTCGAGCTTTCAGAAGTAAGTTGCTGTAGGTGACCTGGGAATTTGGGAGAAGTTCTAGGGGGAGCGGATGTGCCGTTTCTCTTGGGAGTAAGGGGAGCAATGGGAGTCACGGCTTCTTCCCCAGCTCGCTCCCTTTGTTCTGCTGCTATCTCTCCATTTGCATCAGCGTTCCCCTCTTCCCTGGAAGTAGTAATTTAATCTTCTAAATATTTTATTTTTTAACATTTTAGTGTTGTTTTTTATATAAATTTAATACCCTAGGATTCCCTAGTGTTAACATTAAAATATTTTTTTTACACAGAGAGGGAGAAAGAAACATCAATTTGTTGTTCCACTCATCTATGCATTCATTGGTTGATTCTTGTATGTGCTCTGACCTGGGATGGAACTCGCAACCTTGGTGAATCTGCACAACACTCTAACCAACTGAGCTACCCGGCCAGGGCCCTATTCCTAACACTATAAGGACCTAATGCCCTGCATTTCTTCCACTGTAAGCTTCTAAATGTTTTCTAAGAAAATGCCTCACTGCCATTCAATCTTCAAGTGGCATTACAGCTCCAGAGTCTCTTATTTAATGTATGACCTTTCACAAGGCAAAGAGCAAGTAGGGAACAGAGAATAACAGGGAAAAGTACCCAGTGCAATACTGTTGCCCGCATGACGGTGCAGTGTTGAACATATAAATATTCTAAATATTTGGCCTAATTAAATCAATTTTAATTTACAGATGATTGGCAGCTGATGAACTTCTTAATATGCTTCATTAAATTATATTATTGAACAAGAATATTGAGAAAGTATATTAATAAATCCCTGGCTGGTGTGGCTCAGCGGATTGAGTGTTGGCCTGCTAACCAAAGGGTTGCCAGTTCAATTCCCAGTCAGGGCACATGCCTGGGTTGTGGGCCAGGTCCCCAGCAGGGGGCATGTGAGAGGCAACCACACATTGATGTTTCTCTCCCTCTCTTTCTCCCTCCCTTCCCCTCTGTCTAAAAATAAATAAATAAAATCTAAAAAAAAAGAAAGTATATTCATAAAACTGTCATTATTATCTGTTAGGTCACCTGTATTTTTATATCATAATTGCTACAAATATAATGGAATGTAATATAATAGAATGTTATGCTCAGGAAAAAGTCTGAACATTTAAGAGTAAAGTATGTTTTTAGATAAAAATAAGTCTTTCACTGAAATAGTTGCTTAAGAAAGGAAAGGATTTTCATGATAGCTAAAACACTTTGGATGATTTTTTTTAACACCTACAGACAGTTCTTTGAGGGGGTCTTAGGAAGATTCCAGAAGTGGGCAGGGCTTCCTTCAGAGGCCGTCTCATCTTCTGCACTCAGTCCTCACACCAAAGAGTTGCTAGCAACTCTTGTTGGTAGCAGAAGGAGCAATAACTGTTTGATTTTTTTCTGTGTGTGTAAAAATCTTCCTTTTTTTTTTCTATGAAAATAATTTAATATTTTTGCTTTTGTCTTTACCTAAAGTCTAATACCTAACAGTTTCCTTACACGAAGTATATACAGGGTTGATGTTATCTGAATGGATGTTGAAATCCTTCTAACTTACAATGTTTGTTTTTCATTACCCCCCCAATTACTATAAAAATAACATGAACATCCCCAGTAATGTTACTGCAATCTGTATTTGGATTCTTCTGGTGTTCCTTCTACAGTATAATTTTAGAACTATCTAATGAATGTGAAGTACATTACAATGGTATTTAGGTAAATATACATTATTTCCAGAGTGGGTCAGCTAACCTGGGGCTCAGCATTGAGAACATGTTCATTAGCGCAGAAGCTGCTCTAACAGCTTTCCCTGCTTGCGCAGTACCTTGTGCAAAGACCGGCTCCAGCAGGTGCAAGTCAGTTTCAGGGCCCCAGCAACCAGCTTTGGACCTCACCCCGCCTCCAGGAACCCAGTGCCTGTCTGTTGTTTGTTACAAAAACAATCTCTTATCCAACTGAATTTGTATTTGCCCTACCAGGTAACTAAACGACAGCTCCCGGTGTTCTACGTCAAGGCCTAACTCCATTTTATTTATTTATTTTTTTAATTTTATTTTTTAAAATATTTTATTTATTTATTTTTTAGATGGAGGGGAAAGGAGGGAGAAAGAGAGGGAGAGAAACATCAGTTTGTGGTTGTCTCTCACACGCCCCACAGTGGGGAACCTGATCCACAACCCAGGCATGTGCCCCGACTGGGAATTGAACCTGCAACTCTGGTTCACAGGCCAGCACTCAATCCACTGAGCCACACCAACCAGGGCCTAACTCTATTTTATTATTGTTAGCAATGATACTAACAAATTTTTATTCACAGGTCATCTGAGTACTTTTCAAGTAATAAGAGAAATATGAGAACTTTCTATTCTTTCTTTCTGTTTTTCCCCAGATAAAACTCCATTGGTTGCAAAACAGTAAAATATTTTCAACAATGTAAAGACATACATGTCACTTGTGAACCACCAGGTTACAGAGCTGATGAAGAGTATGATATAGTCTCTACAAAAGGCTGAGGATCGGGTTATATTTTTTCTAATTTAAAATAAAGTGCCGAAGAGAAAAAAATGCTAACCAGTTTTATATTGACACATATGAAAAGAGACAAAGAAAACAAAGCAAGAGTGAAACAAAGGAAGGAGAAGAAATAGACCAACAGGAAGCAGAATTCATCTTGGAAAATTAATGTGGATATATCGTCCCTCCCCCTACTCCCTTGTCAAACCTCACAAAACCATCAGAGTTAAAATCAAAACTGTGACACAATCCTAGAGATAGAGCCCGGCGTAAGATGCAAACTCATCAGGCCCATCACCCCTCCCCCACCCCCCCACCCCCAGGTCCAGGGAGGTTGGGAGGCTACAGCTCACTGGCAGCAGACCGAACTCCTTCGTCCTGAATACCACGGTGCACGGGCTTCGCTTTAACACGGAGTTCTTCTCAGGCACTTTATAAAAAACTGATCGTAATTTGGAGTATAATAATCTGGTTTCTGACTCTATTTCACATTAAATATATGACCAAGATAATGATATTTAAATCAGAAAGCGTAAAACCTTTTATCAATAAAATGTTTTTAAAGATACTGACTTCAGAAGATTGTTTTGCTGATTAAGTAGTACACAAATGGATTTTATGAGGCTTTGCAATAAAGACAACAGTTGGCATTTATGGAGGACTTACTGTGTGCAAGACCCTGTTGTAATATATCTACGTGTAATAAATTGTTTAATTCTAACATCAGGGGGAGCACAGGCACCTCTGTGTCATAGACACACAACTCGAAGGTACGTTAGTGAGAACTGAGAATCCCTCTGGGTGGTCTGGCCCAGAGCCTAAATAGATATTAATGCATATAAATGTAGGCAAAATATTACACATAACAGCATTTTAGTCACAAAGAGCAGCCCTGTACCCCCTCTAAGCTCAGCCCCCAGAATAGAACTAGTGGCTTTAAGGTCTGCACTGTGCTTTCTCTTATTCAGCCTCCACCCTTCTGCCCAGAATTAGCCACGAGCCTAAATTTGGGGTAATTGTTTGTTTGCTTAATTATGGTTTCCCACGTGTGGGGGAAAACAAGAGCCAGGATGTGCACATTGTCTTCACTTGAAATTCATCCTTTTAACTTTTTCTTTCTTATTTATTTATTTATTTCATGAAGAAATGGTTTTTACAAATTTTTTATTGAATTTATTGAGATGACACTGGTTAATAAAATTATATGGGATTTTAGAACAAAACACTTCAATTTTAGGTTAGATCCATTACCCAAGCATTTTCTTTATGACCAATGCCATCTGGGTAACCTATAAATGTAAACTAATGTTGACATTATGACACTCAGTACTGGTCCATGTATAACCACTTTAGTTTATTATCAGGTATTACAGTCTGTTATCATCTTGTGCCATATAGTGTCAATGTGTGAGACTGTCGCCCATAACACAAGCTACGGCCTGAATAATGACCAGTATCTACCACCCTTGCCCTCCTCCACCTCTCCCACATTTCAGCGAACTTCCACGAATTCCAAGTTCATCTTTTCCTTGCTTTTAACTTAATGTATGTTTTGCTTTTATATGTATTCCTAAAAATCATTTTTGTGTATTTACACACATAGTCACACGTTCATTTCAGTTTTACACAGTTTTCAACTAAATAGACGAGGCACTTGCTGTATATTATGTTTTGGAACTTGCTTCCCACCTAATACTGTGTTGCAAAGACTGAGTATAATGTCCCGTGTGTGCTCACTCTGGGCCGTGTGGCTGCCACGGTGCGACAGCAGTGGTCCTCGCCCGCTCTCTCGTCAAGGGCACTCGGGTCTCGGCAGGCATTTGCGGTGTCACATGTGCTACAGTCAACTTTCCTCTGGGGGCAAGAGGACCCCCAGAGCAAAGTGGGTCATACGGCAAATAAATGTTCATTTTAATTGACTATTTAGGTATAAAATTATAACTCTTGATGGTCGTGTTTGCATTTTCCTAATTGATCTGACATCGAACAACTCTCCCCGGGTTTGTTGGGAACACTTGCCTCTGTTTCACTAACATCTGAAACCATGTTTATAGTATGACGTTTATGTTTCACTTCCTGATTTATAGGCTTTTCTGAATGTTCTTGATACCAATCACATGTCAGTTTTGTGTGCTAAGAATGTCATTTCTCAGTCCCAATATGTTTTAAGGTATCTTTTGAAGAAACACACATTTGATGTTAATAAGTTACATGTGCCTTTCATTCCTGAGGAATGTTTTTTGTGTCTTAACAGATTTAACTTTAACTTATTTTAGTAGATTGCCATGATTATTTTCTCCTAACAATTTCAAAATTTTCCTTTGAACAGTTAAGTGGTTACTGTATTTAGAGTTGAGTTGTTAATATGGTGGGTAATACATCCACAATTCAACATTTCCCATATTGATTATTTTTCAAATTCCATTTCCTGAGCAGCCCCTCTTTTCCTCACTAATCTGATGCAACATCTGTAGGATTTATCAGTTTTCTCAGTGTGTGAATCTGTGTCTGTGTCCTCTGTTCCATCCCATTTGCCAATTGGTTCACTTGTGCAAGAATGCCGCACTCCTTCCTTCATGTCGGTTTCAGAATAAATCCATATATGTCTGACAGGGCAAATCCTTGATGCTGCTCTGCATTTTCAAAGGTAACCTCGCTAGTCTTCCTGAATTTAACCAATTTATTTATTTAAGAATCATACTATCCCACTCCAGGAAAATGTGTGTGGGCCCTGGCTGGTCAGTTCAGTTGGTTTGGGTGTCGTCCCCATAGACTGAGGTTGTAGATTTGATTCCATGTCAGGGCACATACAAGAATCAACCAATGCTTGCATGAACAAGTGGAACAACAAGTCAATCTCTCTCTCAATCTCTCTCTTTTCCTCTCTCTGTCTTTAAAATCAATAAATACAAACTTTTTAAAAAGAAAATGTTTGTTGAGATCTGATCTGTGTGGCTCAGTTGGTTGGGCATCTTACCTCAAAGAGAAAGGTGGCCAGTTCTATTCCAGGTCAGGACACATGCCCCAGTTTTGGGTTTGGTCCCCGGTTGGGGCGAGTATGAGAACGGGGGAGAGAGGAAGAAAGAGAGGGAGAGAAACATCAATGCGAGAGAGAAACATGCATCAGTTGCCTCTCCTTTATGCCCCAGTCAGGAACGGAACCCAAACCCAGGCATGTGCCTTGACTGGAATTGGAACTGGAGACCTCTTGCCCTGCAGGACAATGTCCAACCCACTGAGCCCTACTGGTCAGGGTGCCTGTCAATCCTTTTGGATTTTCTAATAATTTTTAGTAATAATTCTACCATGTTCTTTATTCCTATCCTATTCTCTAGTTTATTTATATACTTTTTTAAAATTAATTTTTGTCTGAATATGCTGGCCAGGACCTTCAGTACATCGATGGGCAGAAGTAATAATAGTGATCACCTTTTCGCACTTGCTTTTGAAGAGATTGCTTCTAAAATGTCGCCATTTAGGAAGTTTCAGGGGGGAAAGATGGCAGCAAAGTAGGAGGGAGCGGGATCGGCTTCCTCCAGCCCACTGATGGGATATCTGGCTGATTTTCTGAGGAGCGGAGCGATCGCCCAGCTTTATTCCAGGAAGATTGGTGACCAGGATTGCACATAAAACTGAAAGATCAGCCAGTAGGGAGTCTGCTTTGGAGGGAAAGGGTCCCTCGGGACTCGCGGGGAGCTGGGAGGTCTGCGGATCCAGTAGCAGCAGCTTCCTGGTTTGTCCAGGATCCGTGGGAGGGAGCTGGATTCGGGTGTGAGAGTTGCCAAAGCAGGCGCGCGTGTCTGTTGAGAGAGCCTTGGTCCCCAGCAGTTCGGAGGCTGGTGTGTACGTGGGGACTGGTCTGCAGAGGCCGGCGATCCCAGCGGGAGGAATTGGAGATTGAACTGAACGGGAGACCCAGACCCGGAACTCCGGGACCAGGCGCACACCCGGCGAAGCCAGTCAGGGGCGGCTGGGGGTGGTGCCCGACCGGGCGCCCAGGCCTGTGGCTTGCAAGCCCAGAATCCAGAGATAAAAGTGGTCAACAAATACAGGGGCGAGGAGCTCATTCTGGGAAGGCCTGAGACACAACCCAGCCACTGTGATCAGAGACCTGTGGTGCAGACTCCCTCCGTGGAAGAAAAACATCAAACCCCACCGAAGGGAGACACAGACCTCACAAACTCTGACTTAGGGTGGGGATCAGGCAGCCCAGAGGAGGTGCTGCGAACTCCTAGCAACTCGGCTGGAGGCAGGACGGCAGCTAAGAGTGCAGCTGAGGAAGAAAGCTGGGGAAGTCTGACATCTTCCCAGCCTGTCACAGCCCTGACCAGACACTGTTGAAGCCAACCAACAGAAGTCTTTTTTTTCTTTTTTTAAAATTCTTTCTTTTGTTTTCTCTTTGTTTCTTTGTTTGCTTTCCCCACCCTTCTTCCTATATGCCCTTCTATATTTTTTTAACTCCTTCTACCTTCCCTTCATATGGTATTCCTAGTTTTCTC
>PVJI01030952.1:0-13628 GCA_004026765.1 Micronycteris hirsuta
ATGTAGTCATACATGCAATGGAATAATGCTGAGCTATAAAAAGATGAAATACTGTCATTTGAGACAAAATGGATGGATCTTGAGAATATAATGCTAAATGGAATAAGTCAAATGAATAAGGACAAGAACCATAGGGTTTTAAACACGTGTGGGATATAAAACAGCCCGTAACAAATCAACAAGCAAAACGAGCAATTAGTGGTTACCAGAGGGAAGACAGGTGGGAGGAGGACAAGAATGGTAAAGATGGTCAAATATATGGTGATGGAAGGAGATGACCTTGGGTGATGAGAACAAATGGAGTATACAAATGTTTTAAAGTTGTATACGTAAAACTTATGTAATGTCATTAACCAATATTCCCCAATAACTTTAATTAAAGTTTAAAAAATATTATTCAAACTGCTGTTGTGAAGATTATGCAAGAAAAACACATTAATAAATGCTCAGCATATTGCTTGGTACAGAATGTTTATTAAATGGTAGCCATTTTTATAAACCTTGGCCAAAAACCCTGATACTCTCATAATGCCTTTTAATTTTTCTTATTTTAGAATACCGGGCAAGATATTCATTTATTGTATTTTTCAATTTTTTATTGAATTTATTATGATGACATTGGTTAATAAAATTATATAGGTTTCAAGTGTACAGTTCTAAAATATACCATCTGCAGCAGGCTCACCACCCAAACTCAAGTCTCCTTCTATTATCATTTATCCCCCTTTTTCAAATGTTTACTCTTTATACACGTAACAGCCAGTTTACATAAAAACACATCTAGAGACAGGAGAATATAATCCAAATAAAAAGTTATCATTGTATTTGATTTTAAACTAGCATCAATTTTACATTAAAATGTTTCACGATTAAATAATGTTATATTTCTACCATATGTCCCATGTTACTCTAAGATAATGCACTATATATTTTAAAGTAATTTACTAAATTATATGATGGACATATAATCTGCCACAGATATTGATACTATGTTCTGAGGCTGTTAGAGTTAGGCAAAACTCATTTAAAAATATTTATTGAGCTTGTATACATTCAAGGCATCGTTATAGATGCTGGAAAAATAATGGTGAAATTGCAAGGCAATGTTCCCTAACTCTTTTATCCAAGTAATCTTCTTGCTCGAATATTCTTAGGGATTATTTTTGACTAAAGTTTATATTGAGAATAAAGTTTGTCTATTTGATTAAATATAATTTTTAAAAATATTATATTTATTTATTTTTAGAGAGAGGGGGAGAGAGGGAGAAAGAGAAGAAGAGAAATATCAATGTGTGGTTGACTCTCACTGGGGACCCCACTGGGGACCCGGCCAGCAACCCAGGCAAGAGCCTTGATGGGAATCGAAACAGAGACCCTTTAGTTCGCAGTCTGTGCTCAATCTACTGAGCTACACCAGCCAGGGCTGATTAAATATCATTTTGATTGAGAAGCTAGTTGAGTCAAGAGTGGCTCCTTCAACTTTTATAATAGTAAAGAAATTTCATAATTATTAAGACTTTTAATCAAGTCATTGAATGACAGGAAATGTATTTTAGAAGAATTCTTAAACAACAGTGGCAAGCAATAAAAATGAATAATCATAGCCTGGCTGGTGTAGCTCAGTGGATTGAGCGCAGGCTGGAAACCAAGCGGTCCCGGTTCGATTCCCAGTCGGGGCACATGCCTGGGTTGCAGGCCGAGTCCCCAGTGAGGGCCATGTGAGAGGCAACCACACATTATGGTTTCTCTCCCTCTCTTTCTCCTTCCCCTCTCTCTAAAAATAAAATAAATGAAATCTTTAAAAAAATTAAAAAAATGAATAATCATAAAAAAAATGAAATGGCTATGCATGATAATGCTTATAAATGTGATACATTTTCCAGCTAACTAAGGTAAAGGAGAAACATGTTCTTTTTCAACACTAAATTTGAAAGTATTTCTTGAACATATGAATTCTGGTAACAAATATGATAAATAAAAGTAATAATGACTTTATATCTGAGTATAAATTTAAACTACTTTTTTAATGATTCTAAATCTAACATAAGGAAAAAACTAAAATTTTACTAATCATTCTGAGAATCATAAGAATGAAAGCTATATCATGATAAATTAGAGAATGAAAAAGTGGTTTTGGTTATATCTGCTCCAATTAGAACATTTTAAAAAGTTGATTATTTTAAATAATCTTTTAAAATATAATCGTGTTTGTTTTTTTAATTGCTTCATATCCAAATTTTCAAGTATAGGAAAACACATAAGAAAAACTGTTCTTGGAGTTTTCTATGTAGATTTATTTCAATATTTTACTCTATTGAGATCAAAATTATTTTGAGGGTAGTCAAATTTAGTGGAGAAATTTTTTTTTTAATTTTCCAAGGATTTTGAGATCTAATTTTACTTAATGGTTTCTAATGCCTGATACTGTTGTAAAAACCAAACAAATTTTTTCATATACGTTGATAATTTTGTTACCTCCAAACACTGTTTCATCATATGATTTAGCTGAATACAACATTTGCTCACTTTTATATTCACTATCCCCCTACATTTTCACTTTAGTACCTGCTCTATAAAACAGTATTTACTTGTGCTATAAAATTTTAAACTGATGGAGTCATTAAATGTTTCACTTATTATTTTTCAGTTTAATTTAAAGTATGTGCACATGTTAATTTAAACATAACAAACTTGTTTTATGTGGTTATTATGGACACTTCAGATCTGCACACACATCAGAGTCTGCCTGAACATTCAAGGCAAAGGTTTGATGTTTCTTTTAAATAATTCCTTTTAAACATTTTGTCAGAACTTTAGAGATGATCAAAAAGAAGAGTTGTGGGGCATCTAAGCTGGGTTTTTTTTTTTTTTTTTTTGGTACATTTGATTATTTATAGAATAGGTAAGTAAATAATATAAAATTTTTATACAGTAAAGTGTCACAAATACCAAGAAGAAAAAATTAAAAATGGTATTCCTTATCTAACTTTCTTTTTCTGAACCAAAGCAGAATGTTTTCTGTTAGGGTATTGTAAGAATGGTTTAATATAAATACTTCTACAATTCAAATATTGGTACAATAGTGTTGCAACTAACATAAATAGCTAAAATTAAGTTTCACTGCAATTCAGTGAGTACACATATCATTGCCTTCTAGCCTTTTCATTTGATGGTCAGTTTATTCAGGCACCTTTATTACTTGGTACACTTGCCTATTTACTGAATGAACTTCTCTAAGTTCTTATTCACATGCAACATGTGTGTTTGTTAGGCTATGTGTGTGGCAGGCAAGAATAGGAAGAGTGCACGTGAGGCTGAAGCTGAAGCTCATGTCTTTATATGCCGTGGGGATTTCGTCCCAGCCGAAACCCATGGGTGACCGTAACCAAATGTGTGAAAGAATCTCACACTGAGACACGCGGGGGGAAGGAATCCGGTGGCCCCGGGTCTCCTCCACCATCCCCCATCTTGGGGAGAAAGACCTCGTGGGTTGCTTAGCCGGGGGTTTTATTAGAGGCATTAAGACACATTTACATTGGATTGATTATTCATGGGATTAAGCAGAACAGGTAGGATCACTCATAGCAAGGCATTGGATGTAAATTCAGATCCGGTGGCAGACACGACCAGGTTAAAGTAATATTCAGGGCACGGCAAGCCAGAATTTTTTAAGATACATCCTTGCCAAATTCCTATAAGAGAATTCCCATCCCAAAGACATGATCCACACTTGCTCACACAGGAATCACACGGAGCTGTGCTCAAAACGTGTAAATTCTCAGGACTGCGTGTTTACACAAGTGTGGAAATCACTGCCACATTTATATAAAGTTCATTACACTTCAGATTATACTAAAATAGTTGAGTTTTATTTCCTCTCCTTCCATTTCACTCAGTCATCAGTCAGCTGTCTTGTAACTCTCCTTTAAGCTTGGCCTGTGGTTGTGAAGCCATGAAAGGAAGAAAAGTTATTAGCAGGAGAATCAGATAAAAGAGATTTCGGTCTCTAAATGCTCAGATTTGAAATTTTAGTATTTAAAAATTATTATTAAATAAACATCAATTTTAACCACAGTTATAAACTAAGTGTAAGTTTCTTTTTTAAAAAGTATGATCCATTTCAAAGAGAATACTTGAAAGAGAAAAAACAGATACATGTAAAAGAAATGAATAAAATTATAATGACATCATAACCAAAAAAGGATAAATTTTGCTGAATCTCCTCTGGGTATTTTTTCCTAGGCAAATAAATTTTATTCTAGCATATGAACATTCTTTGAAGTCTTCTTTATATCTTCCTTTTCCAATTTCTTGCTTTCCTTCCCACACCTACTGTCCCCTCTCTCCTACAGCATTTGCTCCATAATACCACTAGATGGGTAAAATATGACAAACTTAGAGGAAGAGAAAGACAGAGCCAATATAGGGTAACTATATAATTTATCATGAAAGCATGGTACCTCTGTGAATGCAAGAGGTGCTAAACAGAAGGGATGCAGACAATAGTTATAAAATGTAACTGGGGTAGAGAAGGAGCAGCTGGGACATAATGTCACTCATCTGTGTAACTTGGTGTGAGAACTAAATCAATCAACAATAGGGGCTGAGATAAAGAGGGAAGCTTGCCCTGGCTGGGGTAGCTCAGCAGATTGAGCTCAGGCCTGTGATGATAAGGGTTGCAGGTGTGATTCCTAGTCAGGGCACATGCCTGAATTGCAGGCCAGGTCCCCTGTAGGAGGCGCTCGAGAGGCAACCACGCATTGATGTTTCTTTCTCTTTTTCCTTCCCTTTCCCCCTCTCTAAAAATAAATAAATAAAATCTTAAAAAAATAAATAAATGAAGAGGGAAGCTTTCCAGTCCTGGGGAAGCATGGGGATGCGCAATAATAACTCTCAGTGAATAATAGGCTTTCCTATTAGTGAAAAGTGTTTTAGTCACTCTAGAGCTAGAGATTTGGTGTAAAATCATGTAGATCTCTTCCAGAGATTTGCAAAGTATGCTGCTTTAAAAATTTATATTTTCCTAACCAATCCAATGAAATACTTTATAAAGTGGTTATACACTGAACATATTACCATACTATATGCACTTCTCAATAACTGCAGCCTCCAAATACTTTATATATCACTTGTAAAGAAAACTCATAGAAAATAGTTTTTCAGAATATATATTACCATAACTCTCTTAAAAATAATTTTTGTCAATTAAAAAATGTTTTATCATTATAACAAAATAATGTATACTAAATGTTCATCTGAATTATATAAGTACATAATTTGCAACAACAAAATACAAATTAATCATAATTGTTTTTAGTAGAACCATTGATTTCAAAAACTAAGTAAAATCATTTTAAGAAAAAATATAGTAATTTTTAAAGTTACATTTAAGGTTAAAAAAAGAATAATTTTAAATAATTTAAGGAAATAAAATACAAATAGAAAAGAAAGACAAGGGATTGGCCTTTTCTCCAGCCCCAGGGCACTCTATGAACTTGACCCTTGGCCCATCCTCCTTGAACCAGTTATTGGTTCATGGAGTTTATTAGCAACTCCAAGCTGAAGAACAAAACAAAGCACCTATATTGACAGCTGCTATTGTTTATATATAGTTTATATTGTTTATTGTTTATATGTTATTTATATATCCAATCAATCAACTGGGATTGATTGAATGCAGCTGAGCCAAAGGATGGCCACTGATCACATACCGCTGAGGGGGTTATAAAAGTAGATGGTAGCACCCACATCTGAAGGCACCGACTAGGTAGCGAAGTGGTGGTACTCCAGGTCTGCGGGATTCCAAGAGCTAAACTTCCATGGTTGTCTTGTTTCTTGTCATGCACATCCCAAGTGACCAGTGATTGGTACATGGCTCTGTTCTATTCTTCATGGTGTGGTGTATTCTCTCCTGTATCCCTCCTAAAGGTAAGTAAACGTTTACTCTTGTAAATATCACTACTACAAAGTGGAAGTTACCAGAGCTCAGAACTATCCTGGGCTGAGAATTCCTCTCCAGTTGGCACCTGCTTTTATAAAAAGGTAAACACTACCTCAGTTTTATGAAAATTGATTTATTTTGTCTGATTTTGTTCAATATGTAAATGGGTTTGAAGTAGGTACATTCTGTCTGGTTCATTTTACTGGACATATTTTGTCCGTGAGATTTATTTTTGGTACGTTAGGTAGGAGTATTTTGTAAAATTTTACTGTGCAGCATGCATTCTACTGTTGTAGAAATGGTGGTACTTTTTCATTCTGTTATTTGGGGCTGTTATAAATAATTTCACTTTGAACATTCTCAGCTGTTACAAATTTCTTGGTGAAACACATTAAATCTCTTGGTGAACCTGATGAAGAATCTGGATATTCTCCTGATTTTTTCTTTAGTAATCAAATATTTATATTAATGATATATAATACTTAGTTTGCTTTGCTGCTTTTTTTTTGCAAGTAATTAAATAATGACATGTTACTTACAGATTAAACTATGGTCAATTTCCCATAACTAAGTTTAGTAACAATTTGGGTCCATCTAACTACATTAATACCAATAATTCCATATACTACAATTTATCCTGTTTTATTTAGTGCCCCAATCAAATCTGGCAATCAGAAGCTTTTGAATTAAGTGATAAAGATGTAGGCATAAGTTCTTGCCCTAAAGATATGATCTGATAGCCATATTTTCTCCTTAGTAGTTAATTTATTAGAATGTCCTCGCCTCTCTTTTAGTAGTTTGAAGTATGGTTCATTGTTCAATGCATTGTGTCAGAGTGAGAGATTTCTCTGCTACCAGGTTCCCTCCACAGACTAAGCTAATTAAATACAAAGCAAGAGAGATTTCTACCCTAATAAATCTGCCTGTGGGTTGAGATACTATGTCACTTTGGTAGTTCTTTCAATAAAGTCAGAGGGATTAAACCTAGAGCTTTTTCTAATCATTGCCCATGACATTAGTAATAGTCTTCCAATCCCACCCTAACGCAATGAATGCTTTGACAGGAAAATTTCCCCATACTGCTCTCAGCAATTTAAGTGAGATGGTCAGCACTTAGGACAACTGACGGATTCTATTATAAAACTTCATACACATTTTTCTTAGTGGCAGATATTTAAAAAAAACTGATTTCCATCTCCATAAATCCTAATTGATCACACATAGCTATCCTTTGAACATAAAACAGCTTCCTGTTTTTTGTCTTCTGACTTTGACGGTAGCTGAAAGCCTCTGTGACTGCTAGAATGGATGTTGACTTTATTTTGAAGGTCCTGCTTTCTTTGAACATGTCCCTTTGTAAATGAGTGAAAATCCATGTGGTATTTTATACTTAATTTCTCAAATATATCAGATCACACAGGATTGATTTCAATTTAAATGTACTTTGCTTTATATCAAATTGTATGTTTTTCTTCAAAGTTCACTTTCTTTTTTGAATGTTCGACAGCTATGAGCCATTTTGGTAATGCCATTATTTTCAGCGAACACAGCTGTAACTTATTCTGAGCACATGGCTCTAGGCCCCTCTCCTCAATCTGATAATAAAAACACCATGTCTTAAAAGCTTCTTTTGGTTAAGGTAGAAAGCTGAACCATGGGTCAGTAAGTTAAGGACTTCCTTATTAAGATTTATTCGGTTGGCCAAAAAAGTTTTAGGTTTTTTTTTTTTTTTCCCCCCATATGATGGCTCTAGTAGTGCTCAGGTGTATTTAATTTGAATCAATTTTGTTACATTGTATTGTGAGGGCTGTCATATCAGTATGCTTTTTAAAAAAGAGTTATCAAAATTGAAATACCACCTCACACCAGTCAACAAATCAAAAAGCAACAAGTGCTGGCAAGGATGTGGAGAAAAGGGAACCCTAGTGACTGGTACAGCCACTGTGCAAAAATTCCAGCCAGTATGAATTTCTTCAAAAAACTAAAAATGGAACTGCCTTTTGACCCAGTGAGCCCCCTGCTGGGACTATACCCTAAGAATCCTGAAACACCAATTAAAATGTTCATAGCAGCATTATTTATAATAGCCAAGTGTTGGAAATAGCCTAAGTGTCCATCAGTGAATGAGTAGGTCAAAAAACTGAGACATTTACACAATAGAATATTACAGCAGCAGAAAGAAAGAAGGAACTCCTATCATTTTTGGCAGCATGGATGGAATTGGAAAGCATTATGCTAAGTGAAATAAGCCAAGCAGTGAAAGACGAATACCACATGATCTCACCTATAAGTGGAAATTAATGAACAAAACAAACAAATGAGCAAAACAGAACCAGAGGCATGGAAACAAGGAATAGACTGACAGCGACTAGAGGAGAGGAGGGGGGGATACGGGGAGAAAGAACGGGAAGGGTCTAGTCAAGGAACAGGTATAAATGACTCATGGACACGGACGACAAGGTGGGGATTGACTGTTGGAGCAGGAGGAGTGGCAGGGCAGGGGAGAGCAATGGGGGAAAATTGGGACAACTGTAATAGAACAACAGTAAAAAAAAAATCACAAATGGTGAATTTTTTGCAGCCATTTTAATATTGAAGATGGAAGAAGCTATAGAACAGTTTTGACGTATTATACTTTATTATTTCAAGAAAGATAAAAATGCAACTAAAGCCCTGGCTGGTGTAGCTCAGTGGATTGAGCACGGGCTGCAAACCAAAGGGTTGCATGTTCAATTCTCAGTTGGGGCACATGCCTGGGTTGTAGGCCAGGTCCCCAGTGGGGGCCACATGAGAGGCAACCACACATTGATGATTCTCTCCCTGTCTTTCTCCCTTCCTTCCCTTCTGTCTAAAAATAAATAAATAAAATCTTTAAAAAAAACTGCAGCTAAAATGCAAAAAGAGATTTGTGCAGTTTATGAAGAAGGTGTTGTGACTGACTGAATGTGTCAAAAGTGATTTACAGTTTCTTGGTACTCTTGACATTTTGGCCAAATGATTCTTTGCTGTGGGCTGTCTTATGCCTTGGAAGATGTTCTGCAGCACCCCAGGCCTCCAGCAGCTAGAGGTCCACCGTGGGAGATAGCTGAGATGTTCAAAATAGCCAAATCAAGATAGCTATTGGTAAACATGAAAAATGTCTCTTTTATGGGAAAAAAAAACCCTAAATGGACATTTAGGCAAACCTAATACTTTACAACTGGGTATGTTCAATGGGGTAATTCCCAGATTTTTAATACACATTCCTTCTTTGGCTGACCAAAATATTACTCCAGAGCTTCCTTTGTGACTTTTTTCTCTTTCTCTTCTAATTCTCCTTTCTAACATTATTAAAATTATAAAAACATTAAATATTGACAGGCAGTTCTATCCCTTGGATCACCACTGAATTCTCATTGGCATTGTGTCTCTTCCCACAATAAAGCCTGGGTTCATATTTGAACACTAGTGTTTTAATTAGTAGAGAAGATACCTATATTGGCTCAAGAAAATCTCCCCAACCAATTAATCAATGTTAAACAGTAAGTGGTGTCATCTTCAATTCCCCTACCAAGTGTGATTCGAGCTATGGAAAGACAAACTTTTTTTCATTAAACTTGTATGTGGGGATCTAAGAACTAGAGATATGTCAGTGAAACAAAAATCTCTACCCTTAAAGAGCTTTCACGCTAGTGATAATCCATTTAAAAATGCCCCACATTTTACCTGCTATCTATCCTGATTCATTTCTTACATTATTGTTTGAAGGAATTAAAATTGAAATGATCATATTCATATGTAAATGTTTTTAGAAGATAGGCATTGACAATACTATTTTTGTCTGAACATATTGTTATAATCTACAAAGTAACCACAAAATATGTTCCTTATAGACAGAGGACTTTTTCATTAGGGGGAGGGATGTATTGGATTAAAAGCACACTGGGAATGTGGCGGGCAGGTATTGGAAACACCTGGGAACCTGGCGCAGGAAAAATGCATAAATAGAAATAGAGATGTTTCTTGGTATATTTCATATATTTTCACATCCTTAGCAAATAATCACTAGAATTCACTTGACTCCGAATCTTTAAATGTTCAAAGAGCTCTTGTAATAAAGATGATTAATTCTGTATTTTACTAGAAGTCCATCTTACCTGTTAGGTTTCTCATTAATTTCAAAAAAGCTGGGAGGATTGGCATAGAGTTGCTGAAAGATGTACAAATCATTTTGCCAAACATGATTGAATGTGTTCGGTTGGATGTGATCAACATTTGTGATTATTTGCATGGTGGCTCACCAAGTTGGGGGGGGCATGTGTGGGACTGCTCAAGGGTGTGTGTACCCAGGAGGCATAGATAAAACTAGTAGAAAACTTAGCAAGGCAAAAGTATGCTTATTATCATTATAATAAATCACAGGAACAAGGTCATTTAGAATGTGGTAAAGTCTTCCAAGTTTTCATTTGAGTTATGTGAAACTGTACTAGACAAAGCAGTAGAGAATTCACTCAAGTATACAAGCATGCTCAGAGAGACCAGGGCAGATGACCAAACAGTGCTTTCCCATCTCTAATTGCTCTGACTCCAGGAACCCTCTAATGGCTTTAAACACAGTGGTTTTCCTTATAATTTTCTAAGATAAAAGCATGTTATTCATCTTTATAACCAGAATAGTCATTAAAGAAAGCAGGTCTATGTCAGTGGTAAATGAGTACATTTTTCAATAGATAATCTGAACAGTTTTTCCACAGTGAATTAGCTCAAATCGACCTGGCATGTAATAATCATGTAATTTCTGTGGAACCACAAAGAATTTTGTCAGTTGCTTACCATGCTTGCCACCGTATTTTTAAGATCTTGACATTGTTCTCATTTATTTATTTTGACATGAGAGGTACAAAAATTTGAGGCATTAAAAACCTTCACAGAAATGTACTGATATACATGGTTGTTCACTTTAAAATATTGGAAATAATTCAAATATTCATCTTAAATTGATACATTTAGTTTCTTTGAGGAGAGTTTAGGGTGAATCAGAAATTACTAATAGTTAAGTTTCATAGATATTTAGTACTTGTGAGTGGATAGAGTTAGAGTAATCGTGAATTTAAAAAGATAAATAGTTGATTCTACTGACCAAAGACAGTAAGACTGAGAATAAGATTAGCATCTATACCAGAAACTCTAGTTTAAAATATTAAACATTTTTATATTCTGTCCGGATCTGTTCCTTTAAATATTGTTCTTTAATAACATAAGGAAACTATGAAAATGAGTGAGATATTTAAACTTTAAGGTTTCCATATAGAAAAAGATCTCAAGAATGGACCTTTTATTTCACTTCCAGAAGAAGGATAGGGGAGAGAATATAGACAAACCAACTAAAGCAAAGTCCTGCGTGTGGGGAATTGACCTGAGTTTGAAAAACAAGGAACTGCCCTCCCCTCCCCCACGGAGTAAAGTGAGGTGTTGCATCCCAACCATAGATGGTTTCAGCTGGAGAACAGTGGTTTCAAAACTTTGTTTCCTACGTAGATTTGAGGGAAAACTACACGATTATAGCAGAAGTTTTCAACCTCCTCCCCTTGTTACCTTTCAGGGTGCTCTCAATGCGCAATTCAACTCCAATAATAGATGCATAAAGTACTCTGTGTCTCAACTTCACAACAGAATTTATTTTGATTTTGAGTTGTCCTCTCTGGGCACTGTGGGAACATGCCCTTTCAAATTAAAATTAGCAAATACAAATATGATATGTTCATTTACATTTGAATTTTAAATAAAAAATGATTTTTAATGTATAATATATCCTGTGAAATATTTAAGACATATTTATATTAACATATTGCTGGCCGTTTATCTGAAAGGCAAATTTAACAGAACATCCTATATTTTATCTAATAGTCCTGTTTCTAGGGCTTGTTTCTTCCGGGTAGTGCAGGAGGACTCCTGGGATGACCCCTGCAGGCTGCAGAGACACTAGCACATAAGCCATGAGTCCTCACCCACAAAGCTGATTATTTGTGAGCCCCAAGTTCTCTGGCATTGGAACGTGTAAGGGGCCTTTCCTGGTCTCCCCCAGCCAGCCTCTGCTCTTTAGCTTACTTGGGTCGATTATTTGGGTCAAGTTTCCCTCTCTCAGCACAGATCAGCCTGCACTGCTCACAGCAGGGGCCTCTGGTTTTTTGCTTATAATCTTTCTACTGAAATAGATATCAATCTCTTCTTTTCCTCATAATATCATTCAATTGGTAAGAATAACACTGATTATATTTAGGGTAATGTCATTAATGGAATAATTGATGATACTTTCATTGAGTTATTGAAGGTCTAGGCAGGGGAAACGATATTTTATTCCAAGGAATGTAGCCATTTTTATCCTCTCGAACTCATTTCCTCATCTCTTCAGTTCCTTTATCCTTTAAAATGATTCCTTCTAAAGAAACTAAAAAGTATAGTTTAATGTGAAGAATAGTTTAATGTTTAAATAACTGGGTATTAAAAAACTTTTCCCTCCCAGAGTACTTAAAATTCCAAATAAGGGCTCTCAGTAGATAAGTAAATATTACAGAAATATAAAAAGTAAATTGACACGGGGTAGATCGGACCTGCCGATACCCGTGGGTGACCGTGACCCAATGCGTGTATGAACCTTATACCGAGACACGCGGGGAAAGAGAGACCGGGGCTACGTGGCTGATTCCTCCCATTTCCGGAAAAAGCCTCGTGGCTTGCCCGGCCAGGGTTTTTATCAGGGGCCAATTTACATTGGATTGATTATTCATGGAATTAAGCAGAACAGGTAGGATTACTCATAGCAAGGCATCAGGATGTAGATTCACGTCCGGTGGCAGACAGGACCAGGTTAAAGTAATATTCAAGGATCAGCAAGCCAGAATTTTTTAAGATACATCTTTGCCAAATTCCTATTAGAGAATTCCCATCCCACAGACATGATCCACACTTGCTCACACAGGAATCACACGGAGCTGTGCTCAAAACGTGTAAATTCTCAGGACCGCGTGTTTACACACGTGTGGAAATCACTGCCACATCTCCCCTCTTAAGAAATTCTTTTCTACAGGCATGGATTACGCCAACCCACACAGGAGTGATTTTTCTTCACGCGGAGCTGAGCTCTGATACGCGTGATTTTTCTGGGCTACGATTTTTCATGCATGTGAAAAGAATTTTTCTTATGAGAATTTAGAAGCTGGATTAATTTGATAAAATTTGTTACTTGCTGGTCCCTTTTACAACCTTGGGAGAATTACAAATGTATTGAAGCATATAGATTATAAATACAATTAGTAAACAACAAGTGGCTATGAAGACCCATAATTTCAGATAAAAATTAATAAGTTAAATTTTAGGGTGAAGTCCGTAGAAACTGTCCTGGAGGGTTTTTAGATACCTCCTTTTGAAACAATTAGTGGCTGTGAAGACCTATATTTTCAGATTAAAATTATTAAATCAAGTTTTAGGGTGAAGTCTGTTGAAATCGTCCCAGAGGGTTTTAAATATTTCTAGTTCAGACAGGCATTGGATGTCCTGCAACCACTGATGTAATTCCAATTGCAGTCTATTAATTTGTCCTTTTAGATTAGTAGTAAGGATATTTGATGTGTAGCTTGGAGAATCCTGGATTAGTAGATTCCCTTTTGATGATGAGAAATTAGGTTGCTGCCAGGGAAGTCTTCCGTTA